>CAHIKZ030005377.1:2075000-2090000 GCA_903632075.3 Acanthosepion pharaonis
TTTATAAAATTCAATACCCCATGTGATATATGGCCATTTCGCCCCGAACGGGCTTTTCAATTAGAAAAAAAAAATGAATCATACTGTTTTTGTAAATAGGAAGAAAGAAGAGGGAAATTTACCACTAAGAGAAAATGTATTTATAATGGGGCGGGGAATAGAAAGATAAAGAGAGAGAAAAAGAGAGAGTAAGGAATCAATTAGAGAGGGGGACATAGTAAATGAATAGTAAAGAGAGAAATTAAGACGAAAAATTTTCAAATCATATGTCGAATATGAATTTAATATATTATGTTTAATACGATATACTGATCGTACCCTGTGATAAAAGAAGTTTGTAAAAATGAAATAAAACTGCCATTTGCATTGTAAGACAAAAAATAAAGCGAGGTGGAAAACTTGACAAGATACTTTGAACGAAAATAAAATTATTGTTCATGCTAATAGTAGCCATTCTTTTTTTTTGCCATCAAAAGAAAATTGATTATAAAATGGCGAAAAGTAAAACTGTCTCAAATCGCGAAAATTTCTTTCTTTTCTTTCGTAAGGATTCACGCTTGAATAAATAAGCGAGTAGCGTGTTTTTCCTCAGAAGAAAATTGAAAATTAATAGCGAAATGACTATATATATATATATTTATAAAAAAACAGGCAACTTTAAAAAATTAGAATAAAAATGGTAGTACAAAAAAGGAGAATTTGAAATGAAAATTCAAATAATGACTTTTATTTTTCTTAGGTATTTGTTTAGGCAAAAGTGTCATTTAAATTTAGAGACACGTATATTAGATACGCTAAATAATCATTTGGTTCATGTTAGGAACTTGAGTTCTCGGCGGTTAGAATACATCAGCTGCATCCCCTGGAGTGAAGTAAGACACTCTACCAAAAATGAACCACCTCCCAGGTGGAACTTACAGACTCTACTCTCGTGTAAACTAGACATATGTCTTCTTTCTTATTCTACAGTAAACGGGAACTATGTCTAACCTTTTGAATCTAGTGTAAACCGGATTTATGTCTATTTTTTTTTACTATAGTGTAAACCAGTCCTATATCTACAATTCTAACTCGTGTAAATCGGACCAACGTCTACTTTCTGATTATAATGTAAACCAGGATTATATCTACATTTCTGACTCGTTTAAACCGGACCAACGTCTGCTTACTGATTATAGTGTAAACCAGGCTTATATCTACATTTCTGACTCGTATAAACCGGACCAACGTCTGTCTTTCTGACAATAGTGTAAACCAAGCTTATATCTCTATTTCTGACTCGTATAAACCGGAGCAACGTCTACCTTTCTGACAATAGTGTAAACCAGGCTTATATCTCTATTTCTGATACGTGTAAACCGGACCGATGTCTACCTTCCTGGCTATAGTGAAAAATTATTTAAGTGAACGTGTCTTACATCTGCTGAAATACAGTCAGCTTATACAAAGTCCCTCTGATATTGATTGATTTGTTTTCTACGGGTTACAGGTTATTTAATGTCAAAAAATATTTTTAGATTTCAAGAATTTATTTTGGAGATAATAATGGTTTAGTGGTATAATTCTTACTAATAAACCCATAGGTGGAGGAGAAGTGGTGGGTTAATGCCTTTCTCAACGGTCTTTTCGCGTAAGTGAATATGACGAACTCAACCGGAATTGAAACTCTACTCTTTGATTAACAATTTCGAGCCATTATCCATTACACCAACCGCGCATCCCCTGGTATTCCCAAGCGGTCACCCATTTAGGTGCTGACCGCCTGCTGATACTATGTTACTATAGAGTGTTCGATTATGAGTGCTATTTTAATTTTATTATATAAAAATAGTCATGTTACTATTCGGTTAGGTCGTCTAATTTAACGACGTACCAATCCTTGTTGGGTTACTGAGACATTGGTTTGATTTAAACATAAGTCAAATAATAAACATAGGTTGGGTTTATACCTATGTCTACAAGTATTAACACAGAATATGATTTTTTCGTGCAGAAGGCTGTTAGCCCTGTACAGCTTATGAAATTAATTTATTGTATTTTGGGTACTATTTTAATTTCTTTATATAAAAATAATGATAATATGATCCATTATATTGAGCCAATTCCTTGGCGTTCTGCTTGTAAACTTTGTTTTGTATCGTGCTAGACAATTTTTCCTGTCAGAATCTATCTTATACATTTATAATTCAACCATTCTTTCATGAACTGAATAGAGATTATTGATAAAATACAAAGAATAATCTGCAACGTTATTAGTCCTGACCTGGTATCTCGTCATCAGTCACTTTCCCATCGCCGTAATTTAGATTCCCTCCGTCTTTTCTATAAATAATTTCATGCTAATTGTTCTCATGACCTTTCCTCTTTGGCACTTAGGCTTTATGAATTTAAGTGCAGTACTAGATTGGCAGTTAAGTCTCATCATTTTGCAGTTGGAACTTTCTGATGTAACCGTAAATTCTATTTTAACACTTTCTTGTCTCGCACTTCTCGCTTGTGAACCTCTCTTCCGGCTTCTTGCTTTCCAGTCAACTTTGATGTTTAATAGTTTAAATGCAATGTCAATCACTATTTTCTGTATTCCTAATTCCTCTTCTTTTATGGTTCTCACTCCTTAATGTTTTCTTTTTCTCATATTCTTTAACACTCAGTCATCTTGTGCGTCTTAGGGGATTTATTATATGGAATAACACAGTAATTCCACCTACATTTTACGCGCGCGCGAGTTTTCCACCCTTCCTACCACACTTGTACGTGTGTGTGTGTGCGCGCGCGCGGATTGCACCCCTTCCTCGCTCGTTCAATTAGACATAGCAGTAGCCATCCTCTTGCTGGCTACTCCTGATAGCTGTCTAGGACGGATTTTGAATTTTTTCCCGCGCGTTTCTTGACGTCACAAATGCCCAGCGTTTCCAACTTAGTTGCATCCCGATTTTCAAGCTAGCTAGACGGGCAACTCATTTATTCCGTGCCCTTAACCCATACGCGGGCCGGAATATCTTATTCCTGACTACCAAAATTTCAACATGTCGACCTTACACTTTCCCAAGACTCATTCTCGTCTTGATGTAACCCGCAGGTCGAACCTTCTCCGTTTTCGAATAGAAAACGTAGAGATACACGACACAGTCTTCAGTATATATTTTTCCAGGACAACTTGTCTTGATGCGAACAACTTTCGAACTTCCCTCCATTCACTACCGGAGTTGCGGCCTGATCTTCAACCTAGACGGTTCACTCATTTATTCCGTGCCCTTAACCCATACGCGGGCCGGAATATCTTATTTCTAACTACTTTGAAACTTCTCCGTTTTCGACTAGAAAACGTGGAGACCCACGACACAGTCGTCAGTATATATCTTTCCAAGACAACTTGTCTTGATGCGAACAACCTTCGAACATTCTAACTACTTTGAACCAGTACCTAAAAAAATATTACATACACTCACAATGCCAAATTCCACAGTGAGTACTTTTCGTATTTGTGTACACATACACTTTTCGTTTAACAAGTTTTTTTTTCCAGAACTTTCATTCTGATGAAACCTTTTCCCGCCTTGTCCATCTTGTTTTCTGTTTTGGCGCGGAACACTATCACTGAAGGTCTCGAATGACGAGACAACTTACTTGTTCTAATGTAATAAAAATTTCATATGTTTTGCAACCAGACGCCTTTTGTCATTTAATTCCGGCTATCTACTTGTATTATTATTTATGCACTTGTTGATTGACCCCTTTTCCTCACTAAGTTCACTCACCCAATATATCCATACTTTGCTTGTGGATTCGGTAGTTTTGTGTAGTGTCTGGCACAAGGCCACTTTTTAATAAACTAGCACTGCACGCTACCGAGTCCGCAACAATTACCTTGCTTGGTGTGAAATGATTAAAACATTAGGTTGAGTCATAAATCATTTCAGTTTTTTTTTTTAATTTTATTTAAGCTGAATTATATTTTATTCAGTTATATATTCGCCATTTTGTTCGATACCTTTTGAGTAAGCTTCCGCAGACTTTGATGTGAAAAAGTTTTTCGACCGATCCTTCAATCCGGTTTTCGCCATAGAAAGCTTTCCCCTAATCAAAGCGTTTTGCAGCAATCGAAAAAGATAAAAATCCATTGGTACAAGGCCAGGAAAATGTGACGAGTTCGGTAAAACAGACCAACGGAATTCTAATTTTTTCCCTTGTGTCGCTATATGCATCCATGTGTTGTCAAGATTTTTTCTTTAATCTGCTAAGTACGCTGTTTTTGCTATGTATAAACTAAGGTATATTAGTGTATTTCAAATTTATTCTAAATTGCCACGCCTAATTAGTACTTTGGATAATACATTCGTCATTATCATTGGTTCCTCAAAACGAAGATTACTTATAACGCGGCCTAATTGATGTAATGGAATAACCCGGCACCCCCATGAATGATTACACTATAGATAGTAAGTACCTATAAAGTCAACCGTCTACGAGAGACTGAGTAGAGTGAGAGAGTGAGTAAGAAGACGCAAGCACGTCTGACCTTCCAATTAGTGGCACTCAATACTAGATTGACCTGTGTGTATAACTGTACCGTATTTCATATTTTACTGGTTGTGTACAATAAACCTTTCTTCCATTATCCACCTGGAGTTACTTATTTATTCCCTTAGTACGTAAAATAACAGTTCCGACGAGGATTGTCGGAACATAACACTAATATTTTGAATACTATTTTACTTTTTCTTCATATATATATATATATATATATATATATATATATATATATATATATATATATATATATATATAAATATATATATATATAAAACAGGACATGCAGTGATTTAGATAGAAATGACTGAACGAAAGGTTATTGAAATCACTCAAAGGCTTTTGCCAAATTATGATACGTAACAACTTTGAATATATCGTAGTTGGCTTTCTTCGGTCGATGATTAATTCTATTAGTGAACTCATCTTGTATAAATGATGGCAAACAGAGAATAGAATGTATCGAATATCAGTTTGTCTTACAAATGGCAGAGTAAACTTGAAATCATTTGTTCATTCGCCGGTCCAATTATTTGTATATACCAACGTCCGACATTTATAATATATTGCTAATTAGTGGCTAAATGACCTCTCCAGACAGGAGAATCAACGCCATCTTCGTTTGTTGTATGATTTGAGACATACAGTCTTCTCAACGCAATAATTACTGTGCGCGCTGGAGACACTAAATTTCTATTCTTTCGCTAGAAAAGATATAAAGTGTAACAAAATTCAGTCAGCATTTATTTAAAGCCTTTACGTCTTTTAAATAAATACTGACTTCGATTTTGTTGTCCTTCAGGAGAGAGAACAATAAATTTCCTCCGATTCAGTAGTCAGTCAGTTATGTTCCATACGTAATACACACTTAGGCGATCATGTATCTTTCAATACATGATTGACGAGGTAGATTTTTACCCGCAGTAGGTTGCCCTTTCTTTCTGCGGTAGACCACTTGCCATCCAAGGTTATAGAACGCGATCTGTACTGCGATTTACCCATAACCTGGGGGGGAGAAGAAGAGGATTCATACCTTTCCCAAGTATATTAAAAGTTATCGAAGCCTTTTACGAAAATGGAGGTTCAAACAGAAATTCATTTCGTGCACTTCACGATTTTTTGGTTAACATAATCGACCAACCGAGAGTGGAATTGGAAACGATGTAACGTTGTTCTGGAGAGGTTCAATTCCTGCGCACAATGACGAATAGAGGTGTCTGGTTTTTCGGACACATTCTCGTGCAGCTGAACAGCGTAAACAAGCATGCCATGGTGTTTTCACATCTCCCACCGACCCAGTTTGTTTGAATTTATGAACAATTTTTCCAATTGCACTCTTGAAACTTTAACACGTTATTTGATTGTTAATCTTTCCATGGTTGAAATTGCAAAAGACGTAAGTTGTTAAATCTGAAAGAAAAAGAAAAAAATCATTAGGCATTTAAATTTAATTCACATTTAAAATTGGTCCAAGTTATTGGAACTGCCTTTAATAGCGGTTATACTGAAGAATTTAAGAAATTTGAGGAACACATCTGAACCGAATGTAAAACCAGATTCAACTTAACCTTCTGTGAGCAATATGCTTGGAAAATATATCGATTTGTTTAATCATTTCACCTCAAGTAAGGCAATAAAACCACTAACACACAAATGGGTTACTGGGTATGATAAAATATGAGAAAAAGAAAATATTATTAAGGAGAAAGAACGATAAATCTGTCCCGATAATGCACGCACTATTATTTGTCTGCTGTTTACTAGTAGTAGTTGATATAATAGTAGTGGTGATATTAAGAATTTAGGAAAGTTAAGCAACATGTCTGAACCGGATGTAGAACGAAATTTGACTCAACACTTGTAAGTAATCTGTTAAAACTAAATCTGTTCTTTTTATCATTTCCCTACAAGCAAGGCAATAATATGACTTCGACGCAAGGGGTTACTGAGTCTGGGAGAATATGAGAAAAAGTAAACATTATTAAAGAGAGATAACGATAAATTTACTTCGGTTCTGTGATCAGTATTATTTGTTTGTTACCTACTAGTAGTAGTTGATGTAATAGTAGTAGTTATATTTAAGAATTTAGGATAGTTGATGAGCACGCCTGAACCGAATGTTGAACTGAATTTGACATTGGTGCCTTCAAAGTAAACGGAATGTCAAAAGGATGGTTTTCCACTAACTGCCAATCTAGCACTGCGCTCAAATTTGTGATATTGAGATATTGAGAGGAAATCACGTAAGATGAACTACCGTGAAAATACTTTTAGAATTATTTTGTGATTGTAGAAACGTCACTTGGTTTCACTCACGCTCAGTAACTCATCGAAAGCAATATATATATATAGGTAACTTTTAAACACAAGTATATATATATATATATATATATATATATATATAACTAGACTCGTTTCGAAAAAACCCTCAATTTTTGATTTTTCTAATCAAATCAATCTCGAGGGAAAAAAAGGTTAAAAAAAAAGAAAGAGCTACAAACATGAACTTCTGCCGACAAAAAAATCGCACATATGCAGGTTTGAAGCCCAAAGAAAAAACCCCGATACGAATAACAACTAACTAACAAAGAGCTCAATAGAACCGTAGAGCAGACCTTTCCTAAATTCTTAATATCACCACTACTATTATATCAACTACTACTAGTAAACAACAGATAAATAATAGTGCGTGTATATATATATATATATATATATATATATATATATATATATATATATATATATATATATATATATTATATTATTTGTCTGTTGTTTCATTAGTAAACAACAAATAATAGTGCGTGTATATATATATATATATATATATATATATATATATATATATACACACTTGGATTAAAAAATACTAGTGCATTCTTTGAAGAATTTCAACTTAACATCAAAATGCTAATTAGAGAACTAGAAAGGATTATAAAAAATAAATACACATAATACATCTATATTTTTCAATGAAATATGCTTGAGTGAAGATATGCTATATATATATATATAAATTCTCACTTGAAATTTTGAACTTTAGCGTTGTGACTAGCATGTTCCGAGATTGTACAACCGTCAATAAATAGCATACTCTTAAAAAAAAACCTCTTTCGGTCTACAAACAACTATTTCGTCTTCAAGTTTTAACTTTAAAGGAAAAGAATTACAGCCTGATGATGAAGACATGGATGTTCGAAAGTACTTGCTTAACTTAAAAAAATATACACAAGAAACATCTGACAACAGTTTTATAAATGATGATCACATTATTCTATGGATTAAGAGTATTTTAATGCATACATTACGTTTCTACGAGCGAAGTGATTTCGCCATTAATCGCATTAATATTGCTGATTGATTCTATGTATGATTAATTTTTTCTATATATATATATATATATATATATATATATATATATATATATTTAGTTGGATTGATGTGAGTTTGCGGCCCTGGATTTATGTTTATGTACATACACATTTAATATATATATATATATATATATATATATATATATTTCTGAGATAAAGTATTATGTAAACTATTTACATTATTCGAACTATTGTCCTCATTTTTGTCGCCATATTTATTACAACGTTTCGGCTGTTGTACGCTCCAGTCTTCTTCAGGTGGTTGAAATGTCGAACTGAACCGTTAATTTCGCTCACTGGCGTAGACTGTTCTAGTTCCACGTACGATATTTAATGGATATCAGTTATCAGTTATCTCCTGTTAATTGCCCTCTCCAAGTTCTCCACCGCCTTAACAGGGTATTAAACTCACACTCTTTGGGTTCTGTCACTGGATCTAACCAACGACTTTATCCACTGTGTTATGTGTCCTCGAGCACATCTGGCACAGTGGATAAAGAGAGGCTGCACGGCTGACCGAAGGAAGCCCAGTCATCCAAACTTGATGAAAGGTGTGTGTGTACGCGCGTGCGTGCGCGTGTGTGTGTGTGTGTTTGAGAGAGAGAGAGAGAGTATGTGTGCGTGAGTTACTGGTAAAATATTGAACAATCGAAGATATAAAATAGATTACTTGGAAGAAAGGAAGATACATTCACTTTCCTTCTCGAGTAATTGTATGAGATGTGTTAAATTTCCGTTGAGGCACAGGAAATGCCTGTTAACGTGACAGGTGAATAGAAATTCGGGTTCATATATCTCTCTCTCTCTCAGTTTCTCACACACGTAAACACAAAGACTCAGAAACACAAACACACACATAAATACGTATATATTTATAATTTTAATTTCACAGTAGGAAATCATTTTCTATCTCTTGCTCTCTCACTTACATACACATGCGCGCGCACACACACATACACATATATATATTGCGTGTAAGCATGAAACAAACTGTCACCCCTGACTGCTGACTTCAATGTTGACTTTCATATTTGCATACGCACTATCCCTGTTATCGAGCACTTTAATCTATAAATATAGCATACATTAAACCTATATTTTATCATATATAAAACCTATATTTTATCATATATATATATATATATATATATATATATATATATATATATATATATATATAGTCAGATTGTTTCGCTGTATCAAACCTACTCATTGTGGCTAGACGTCCGATTCTGTTTGCATGTGTGTGTATGTGTATATATCTGTAGAACTGTCAAGTCCATTTTCGACGTATGAGAGCCTGTCAGCACAGTTCTTATAACAGAACAGCGAGACCACCTACACGTATTATTTAATTATAGTGGTGAAGGGCTGTGAATTAACTCAGCTTTTGGGGTGAGCTGAATACAGAGAACAGGTTTGCAGCGCGCCATATGCGTGTGTGTGACAAAGGAAAAATCTGAAAAAAACAGAAAAATTTATTTCTGATCTGAAAAACGAGTTTCTACGTGTGTTTTCTGAAGGTTTCGGACAATGCACAAAAATCGAGGTCAGGTTCGAACTTAAAAAAACAACATAAGACCAGTATTGAAACCAAAAAGGAATGTACCATTTTCAGCTTTGGATTCAGTAAATCCAGAACTCAAACGTTTAGAGAAAATGGGTGTAATTTCTAAAGTTGGCTACTCAGTTTGATCTACGCCTACAGTGTATGTAAGGAAAAAAAACAAAAAGATCCAAGTATGTGCAGATTTTTCGACCGGATTAAATGACTTTCCTTAAAGACCACACATGCCCTTTTCCTTTTTCGCAAGATATTTTTTTCTAAGCAAAATGGTGGCAAAGTGACGCATATTTACAAGTGAAAGTAGATGAAGAGTGCTCGAAGTTATTAGCAATTGATACACACAAGGGACACTACAAGCTAAATCGTCTCCAATTTGGGGTAAAGGTGGCACGCATTTTGTTCCATCAAATAATGGACAAAGAACGGAAGAAGACCGGACCCGGAACGAGCCGAAGCTATTAAAAATATGACATCACCAAACAGCGTTTCTGATCTTCAGGCGTTTTTAGGCTAGACCAACTATTACAGTGTCTACATTCCCAAAATGTATGATCTTAGAGCCCCACTAAATGTCTTATTGAAAAAGGGTGCAAAATAGATTTGGTCTAAAGAATGCGAAGATGCTCTCCAGAATATAAAAAGCTGTCGGGTATCAGATTTAGCGTTAGCGCGTTTGACCCCAAAAAGAAATAATTGTAGCATCTGATGCTAGCAACTATGGGACCGGAGCGGTAATTCTCCACAAATTTGAAGATGGGACTACAAATCAAATAGCCTATGCTTATAGAACCCTGCTTCCTGCAGAAAGAAGTTATAGCCAAATCGAGAAAGGATGCCTGACCATAATTTACTCGGTTAAAACATTTCACAGGTTCATTCATGGGAAGATTTACATTACAGACAGATATTAGACCGTTGTTAACAATTTTTGAACCAAGAAAGGGTATACCCATAAACACTGCTAACAGGTTACAGCGCCCTGGAATATCTTGTTGAACTACGACTTTAATATGGAATACCCACCCTCGAAAAACTAGGACATGCCGACGGTTTGTGTAGATTGATTCCAAAATTTGCAGAACCGTTAGAAGACACGGTGATAGCTGCTTTAAGGATGAAAACTAATTATCAGTATTACTATGTGATGTGGGGCCAAAGTCGGGGCCACAGAAGAAAAACACGGAACACGGATTAGATGTAAGAAAGATATATTAACAACAGGTTACAGAGATAGTGTAGGCGGAGCTTACTATATGTTAGTGTCCAATACTGGTAGTCGTACGCGGCTCTCACTGTCTCTCTGTCTAGAGTGTGGTGTCGCATACTTAATCTAGACCTGGAAGAGTCTATTGTGTAGGTAGTTCCGGTCTCACAATACCCCCTTCCAAGAGTTTTCTTCTTGAAAAGGAGAGAAAAAATAAAACTGTTAATACTTTTTCCTCTTGGGATTTACGTCGGTTGAGTAAATTTCCTTTTCCTTCCTGAGCGTCGCACTTCAGGAGAGACTTGGGGCATGTCGAGATCGAACTAGAGATCTTGATGCCTGAGCCACAGCTTTTCGCGAACCATCTGGCAGTTTATGCAGAATGCAAGCACCAATGCCGTACGAGCTTGCATCACTTGCGACTATGATGTCGAGACTAGGGTCGTAATGGGTGAGGGAGAGGTCTGAAGTAAGAGTTTTCTTGATCTTCTCGAATGTGTCTTGGCATTCCGGGGTCCATGATCATGGTTTGTCCTTTTTTAAAAGTTGGTTGAGAGGCCCTCTCAAATTTTGCATATTCTTAATGAACCCTTGGTAAAAGTTAGCTAGGCCGCGGAAGCTTTGTAACGCTTGAACGTTATCTGGAGCCGGCATGTTTCTGATCGCGTTGACTCGTATTTGATTGGACTTCTTTTTTACGTAGACCGTAGGTGCTGCCCACTCGCTGAAATCTGTTTTTGACAGAATATCTGCTTGTTCGAGTCTATCTAACTCTTGGTTGATTTGCTCTAGATCAGCGAAAGGGATATTCCGTTTCTTTTTGAATAACGGTTGTGCACCGTCCTTCACCCTGAACTTAGCTTTCATTTTAGTACATTTCCCAAGGCCACCAGAAAAAAAACCTGGGGAAATTGTTGTTTGAGTTCCTTTTTTAGATTTACCAAATTGGACGTTGTACTTTGTATCTTGCGACAAAATGTACTCACTGGGCAATCCCAAAGATTGAATTTTTCTATCCAATCTGTTCCAAATAAGTTATCTGAAGTTTTCAATACGTAGGCTTTGAGCTTTTTGGTAACTCCATTTATAGTTACTGTAAGTATTACCTCACCTAAAATGTTAATCTTTTCGCCAGTTACGGATTTTGCTGTTTTATCCGTTTTTAATAAGGTCGGCTTGTTCAATTTTCGCCAAGTACACCAGTTAATGGTTGAAAGATCGGAACTCGAGTCAAGCTGGAATTTAATGGACTTATTGAAAATATCCACAGTTACATATTTCCTTAAATTCCTATCGATAATATTGTCAGATTGAGCTTGCCTAATTTTATTTTTGGGTTTTCTCGTTCTGTTGGCGTACCAGCACGAAGTTAAAGTATGCCCACTTTTATTGCAATTTTTGCAATATTTTTTGTTCTTAAATGGACAGAATTTCATCCAATGCCATTTACCACAATGGTAACATGGTCCGGGCGGTTTCTTTAACCTATTTGGGTTTTGGTTACTGCGGAATTTAGGACATGAAATTTACCTTTTGTCTTTTTGAGGGAAATAGGAGGTAGACTTGTTTCTGATTTTATTAATCTGAGTCACACCTGATTCCTCGATAGTGTTTGAGTCACACTTTACAGATATTACTCTTTGACAGTCCTATGCCAGTTTTTGGAGAGTCAATCCTTGTTCGTTCTCAAGCTTGGTCAGTACCCGTCGTCTGACTTCGGCGTCTTCTGCTGATACTAGACCTTGTGCGAAAATCAAGCACTTGAAATCATCGGCAGTCAGTTCGGCTAGTTTAAAATCGATTTTTTGTTGCTTTGAAACCCGTGTACCAAGGGGAGGTACACAAAAAAATCTTGATAGGTTTTTTTCTTTTACCAAAAAAAAAAAAATATAGACAGACAATTAGTTAAACTAAACTAATTATGTGTTTAGCTTCTTTTGCAATTCCGTGGTTCCGTTAATTTTAACGTAATTGTATAAATTTTCACCACACTTATGTATTTTTTTATAGAGGTACAAAAAGAGAAAACTCACCTCAGTGAATTTGAGGGGAGAATAATTTTATGCACGAGTTCAACTCAGTTACATAAAAAAAAAATTTAGATAGTTTTTTTCGAAAACTTGTGTCGTAAATAGTACTTCCGCTCTTGTGTTGTCAGTTTGTTTTATGACAAACTGTTTTTTTTCTCTGTGTGTGAGTGTGTAAGAAATCGTTCTCGTTATGTTATTTGGACAGACTTTAATATTCCGTAGATGTCTAATCGCTAGTTCGTCAATGCTGTTTGGTATCGGAATATATTTTTTTTTATATGTAGACGCTGGGTGTTGCGTTTAAATCGCTAATGTAGTAAGACCAGCTTAATTTCTCGTTCAACACTACTGTGGGAACGCGTGGAGTTTCTGTGTATTTTTCGAGTACTCTGTCGCTATTGATATGGTGAGAACGAAATTCTCGAATCTTTCTGTCGCCACTGATGTGGGACTGGCAAGGTATTGCGGTTTTCGACGTGAATGCGTTTCTCGAATTCTTCGTCGATACATATGTGGGACTGGTTAGGTATTGAGGTTTCGGCGTGAGTGCGTTTCTCGAATTCTCGTCGCCACTGATGTGGGGCCAAATTCGGGACCACAGAAGGAAAACACGGAACACAGATTAGATGTAAGAAAGATATATTAACAGTAGGTTGCAGAGATAGTGTAAGCGGGGCTTACTATATGTTAATGTCCAATACTGGTAGTAGTACGCGGTTCTCACTGTCTCTCTGTCTATAGTGTTGTGTCGCATACTTAATATAGACCTGGAAGAGTCTATTGTGTAGGTGGTTCCGGTCTCACAATACTATGCAATGCAATTCGGGAGTTACCTGTGACTCTAGAAGATATAAAAAAAAGCTGCTGAGAAGTATGAATTCATAAAAAAACAAACAAACGAAGAAACAGGTATGGCTGGAAGAAAAACTTAAAAAAAGGATCTAAAATATCACCTTTCTCCATTTGCGAGCAAGTGGTGTTATATGCAGATAGAGTAATAATGCCATATACACTGCAAAAAAAAAAAAAAAAGAAAATCCTGAAGGAATAAAAATCTAGCTATGGCCTAAAACGGATGTCCCGTGGACGAGGTCACATATCGACTAAGCTGGAGCTATAAATGTTTACTACTATCTTATAATAGTGGACAGTTTCTCCATATGGCCGGAAATATTCAAGTATAGACACCCGACATCCGCAAATACTATGAATGTACTAAACGAGCTTTTTAGTCGTTTCGGTGTACCAAAAACTTAGTGCCAACGGGACACAATTTACAAGCTGAGTGTTGTGTCGGAAACCTACCACCCCTCTTGAAGATGAACTTGTCTGCGTCTGTGAACAAAGACTTTAAATAGTGGCATGTCAGTTGACATGAGGGAAGACAGATAGACCGAGACGTTCTTAGCTGAGCTAGTTATTGACTACTCAGGCGATTTCTGTACCTTTTTACCAACCTATTAAAACCCTTTTTATTGTTACGTGTTATTTGGCGTTTGTCTCTACTGACCCCAAATCAACATCATAACACTGAGAATTTAAGAATTCCTGCACATCTTTGTCCATAGACCACATTACGACCGCTGTTTACCATTCTATATCAAATGGGCAAGCAGAAAGATTCGTGGACATTTTTAAAAGAGATCTAAGAAAGCATCAAGGCATGGATACTGATGAGAGGGGTATACAAAAAGTTTTAGCGGTTTACAGAATTATTCCCAATTCGAATATAGAATCAGGCCTATCACGAGTCGAACTGATGTTCGCAAGAAAACCTCGGTCAGTTTTTGAGAGACTGTTGTCTAGTCCAACGAAAGTGGTAAAAAAAAAGAAAACTTTAGGACTAAATTTTACAAACCAGGAGACAGTTTCCTTCAGAAATTATAGAGGTAGAAAACCTTCTGGGAAGACGGAATTATCACCAAAAAACTTAACAGGGTGATATACATACTCAAAGGAAGAAAATTTGAATGTAAGAGACATTTATCATACGAAAGATGTCACACCTGGTGAAGAATTATCAATGGAGGTAATATACGACGCATTCAAAATACCAGTTCCCATATCTCTATCAGTACTGATGGGCGTATCTCCAACCCCGCCCGTGCCGGAAGTATCAGCTCTTCGAAAACGGCTAATGCATCAAATCTCACCAACACAAAATTGGTGAGACAGACAAGTACTAGGAAGAGGAAACAAGTCAAACAATTATGCCCTGACCACAAAAAGAAGATGTATTAGTCAAAATGTCATGAGAAAATTAGCTAAGGGGAGGGTGCTGTAATGGAATGTCCC
>CAHIKZ030005377.1:2092500-2140000 GCA_903632075.3 Acanthosepion pharaonis
TCCTAACACTATGTATACTATGCCTCTCAAGAGAGAGGGACGAATGGAGTCGAGCTGATAGTAGTTCATTCCAAACCAGACTGACAGTCATACTAACACCTTCCACATCTTGTATTATTATTTCGTGTAATATACCTTCGTTATTTCTACTCTTGTGTTCGTGTTGTTCTTCCTTGGTCCTAACCTGGACCATAACACTATACTTGGAGAATAATTTAATGTTTTGAAAATTGGAATGGAAGCTAGGAAAAGTATATAGTGTTCAAAGGGGAATACTTACTCTACGATTAAGACGCAATTTCCCTAGGTAGGCCAGGTTTTCATAATTATTAAATAGTTTGATCATTTTTTAACAGAACTCAATTATGTGTGTGAATGCACATAGGCGTATATGGATGCAGGCATTCCCCCCCTCCAAAAAACAAAACAAAAAAAAACAAGATATAGACACAATTAAACGCATATATAATGTTTGGATTGGTTGAATTTGTTTCATAGCATACCAATCTCTATGGATTATTTAATGCCAAAATCGAAATATTTAGTACGCAATTTTATGGCCTCAGCGACATATCTGTTGTACATAATTTTATACATTCAAGGTAAACGTATGTTTTTCTAGATATATAGCTTGTAGATGATAAAATGTATTGACGAATATTTAAAAAAAATTATTACTGGTAATTTCCCGACAAAAATATATTGTTGGTAATTTTTTTTATAAAATTTTCACTATAAAAATGTATTTGTATGTTTTTTAGTGTTGTACTGTAGGTCATTTTGCTATAAAAGTATATTGTAGGTCATTTTACAATAAAAATGTATTGTAGGTCCTTTTACTATAAAAATGTATTGTAGATCATTTTACTATAAAAATGTATTGTAGATCATTTTACTCTAAAATTTATTGGAGGTCATTTTACTATAAAAATGAATTGTAGATCATTTTACTATAAAAATATATTGTAGGTCATTTTTGCTATAAAAATGTATTGTAGGTTATTTCGCTCTTAAAATGTATTGTAGTTCATTTTACTATAAAATGTATTGTTGGTCATTTTGCTCTAAAAATGTATTGTAGGTCATTTTGCTATAAAAATGTATTATAGGTCATTTTGCTCTAAAAATATATTGTAGTTCGTTTTACTATAAAATATATGGTAGGTCATTTTACTATGAAAATGTTTTCTTGGCCATTTTACAATGCAATGTCTTGGTGGTCATTTTATAAAATGTATCGCCGGTCATTTTGTTTTAAAACTGTATTGTTGGTAATTTTACTATAAAAATGTATTGTTTTTAATTTTAATATAAAATATATTGTTGTTAATTTTACTATGAAAATGTAATGGTGGTAATTTTTTTAATAAAAATCTATTGATATTTTTAGTATAAGAATTATATATTTTCCTTGTCTTTTGATTTTTGTTTCGAGTTTGCTCTTTCTACGTAGGCGGGAGCCTTGTTGCCGGATGTAGTTTATCGTTATACCCAGGACGATGCATATATAATATAAAATAAAGTTAATAAAATAAAGTAGATTCAAACATTTGATTTAAATCTTTCCCGATGTTACAATTTTTGGATACATTAGACTACTAGTGAGCCAACCCAGATGACTTGACTCACTTTATAGTCCACCAAAAGAAGGTTAACCAATCAGAAGACGTAAAATATTCAATCCGGCGGCCATTTTGTTTACTCTATCCGAATGTCCAGTGCCAGCTTGTCAGGCGAAGAGGAACAGAAGGAAAAAACTACGCTCTGCTACTTTACCGGGGTATCCACTGCTAACCTGAACTACGCTTCCCTACTGTCTTCGAAATATTCACTGCTAACCTCTGGATTCTATACTCAAAAACGACCGTCATCATGAACAACACCCGACAACAAACATGCACAATTTGCTTCTTTAATTAAAAGAAAATTAAGTATTTATTTAAAATACTTCTTTATTACGCCAAGTCCGTTCAAGACGTGAGCAATCATGGTACTGCAAAACTTCCCATCTCTTATATGCATGGGTTCCTCACTCAGAGTAGCACGATGCCTTGAATTGAGACTTAAGCTAAACTCAAGCCTCAAGTGTAACTCGTACATACGATCTATTTTTAAAGAAGCTGGAAATATAGTCGGTTCCCTGTAACGTGCCAGTGAGTACCTAACTCCACCTGTTATCCTCTAGCACAGGGATCGGCAACCTACAGCACGCGGGTTACACGCGGCACGCCAAGTAATTTCCAATGGCACGCAGCCGCAAATAACATCAGGAACTCCGAGCCAATAACCACTACAACGCAAAGAAGATATTTAGCTGTTTCAATTTTAATACATACTAAATTATATATACTATATATTACTATATAAAATATATTGTAGAACAAAAGACGACTTATAGCACTAACCCACAGTGTTTATCTGGGATCGGCAACCTACGGCACGCGTGCAACACGTCGTACGCCAAGCAATTTCCAATTGCACGCAGCTGCAAATGACATCACGAAGTCCGAACCAATAACTACTACAGCGAAAAGAAGATATTTACCTGTTTGACTTTTAATATATATTAAAATATATATACTATATATTACTATATAAAATATATTGAAGAACAGGTATATTGACCTTGACTTGTATAAAAATACCTATGCTGTTGGTACAGTGAATGATTTTAAAACCCTAAGTCGACACATAATTAGCAAAAGGCTACCGGCTCCTGCTCCAGCATTACAAAAACCAAATTAACTCGAATATGGGCAGGACGCCGCTCGATTTTCCCTTTCTGTTCTTGACAGAGTCCAAATGCTTCTTCGCGCCCCTGTGGGTGAAGAATTATTTTCTATTCGCCAACCCACAGACGAAACGATGCAAGCCTATCGGTATCTAGCCACCTCCCACGAGGGTTGCATGTGGCACAAGGCCGAGTTTAACGTGAGTTTCCCGAGCCCGTAGAACCCGTATAAACGGGATCGGGTTGGTCAACCTCACCGAACGAGACTCTGCCCTTCGGCGGAGCCTCGTCCGGGTTCCTCTCTGCTCAGAGGCAGAGAACTCGACCGTCAAGCCGAGAAGCTCGGCAAGACTATCGCAGCTCTATGGGTATTTGCATGGAAAGTATTCGGAAGAACTATATTCCAGTTATAACATTCACGATTAAGACCCGCAATGCCACGCCTATTGTAGCGAACCTCTCACATTTCCTTCGTATGACACTGATAAGCTCCACACGAGCAACTGCCTCCAACGAATCGCTGTTTTTTGTGGAACCGACCCTCAAGAAGATGCTTCTCTAATCACAACAATTTTAACCAGTTCAAGCCTAGAGTTAACCGTTATTTGCATCGCATATCTCCATAAACCGTGACTTTTAATCTGTAAATTTCTACATCGAGGGTTTCTTGTGCCTTGTAAAGGATGAAAACTATTGTAAGAAGAACATTTAATAGCGTTTATCTTTTTGCAATTGTTCCGGTATACATTCACGCAAACTCCTAAGGCCCTCGGCTTTCCCCTTTTCACGGCTTGCACCATTTAAATAAATAATGACAGATTTGTTGTACTTGATATATTTTCCAGAGAAACAATTGAAATTCATCGAGCCGAGAAGACAGTGTACCTTAAATCATAGAACAAGCAATGTCTCGTCTAAAGTGTTTGTTTAGGCACTAATTAGCAAAACATCATAAATACTGGACGTTGACGTACACAAATAATTGCATCAGCGAATGATCGAATGGTTGTCTAGTTTACTCTGTCGTTTGTATAAGACAAATATGTCCTCTTCTCTGTTTTTCATCATTCATACTAGATGCGTTCATACAATGTGTTTCATCACCGACGGACGAAAGCCAGCTGTTGTGTATTTGACGCCGTACAAGCAAAGACGTTAAACATGGCAATCACGCAAAGGACATTGAGCGATTCCAATCCTTAATTTGGTTTATTTCAAGTTTGTCTAATCTTGATGGCAAAATTTCTACGCTTTGTTGTTTAGATAAAGAAAGTAAACTGTAGTTTTCCAATCTGTTCAGGTAAAGGAACTTAATTAAAGTGCGGGAATTGCCCTTTTCCCTTTCTTTTCTGTCTAAATTTTTATTATGAAAGTAACAAGACCATCTGTGATTGATTAAAGTAAACGGTACCGACAGGGATTTTACTCATATCAGGGTCAAACAAATCTGGCAGGTCGGAAGAGAGCGATCAGACTATATGATTATCACATCATGCAGTACGGTGCTTGTGCTGGTTCAATAAACCTGACAGGATTAAAAAGTCTGTCATTTCGGAGGATAGCGATTAAACGATTGGAAAATCAAAAGACGACACGGAATGCAGTATAGTGCTTGCAAGGTCAAATAAACCTGTCAGGTAGGAGGATAGCAGTTAGACGACAGGAGAATCAAAAGACGACATGGGATGCAGTATGCTGCTCGGGCTGGTTCAATATACCTCGCAGAGTCAAACAAATTTGGTAGGTCGGAGGATAGCGATCAGAGGACAGGAGAGTCAAAAGACGACATGGGATGTGTTATGGTGTTTGTGCTGGATAAAAGCTCCTGGTAAGGTCAAAGAAATCTGGCAGGTCGGAGGATAGCGGTTAGACGAGAGGAAAATCAAAAGACGACACGGCATCCAGTAAAGTGTCTGTGCTAGTTCAATACTTTTGCCAAAGACCAACAAATCTGGCAAGTCGAAGTGATTAGTGATTAGATTATGAGAATCAAAAGCCGATACGGGATGCAATATGGTGCTTTTATTGGTTCTACGAAGGAATCAATCTCAAGTTTACTTCCCGACTAACGGTGAATCAGATACGATGCTGCAAATTCCAACTCAGTTCATAAAATGAATTAGTGCTAAGAAAATAGGATTTTACGCACATTGTCAGATTTGCCATCGCCGAATATGAGTTTTTGAATTAATCAAGATGAAGTAATCGATAGCGGATCGGACTGAGGAATCTGAGAGCCGAGATCGAATCCAAGTCGAGTTCACTGCATTCACTTACTTGATAATGTCCGTGGAGAAGGTAATTAATTATCCATCTCCCCACTAGCCAGTTATAAGTTAATAGCAGTTCAGTTCTGGGCCTTATAGCTTTGGCTGGTAACCAATCGAGGTGATTTCCAAGCCACCTGCTGTCTTGTAGCTTCTGCTTTTTTGAACAAAGGATAGAAAAGTTAACTTCAGAAACAAATCTACCTCGCATGTCGTTTCGATCAAAGAAACTAGTACCCTTCACTTTTCTTTGAGCCGCGACAGAAAATAATGGACTCCTCGAGATTAGTACAATGGTTCGAGCAAACTGAAGAGTGAGGCACGGCACGGTGTCCTGAACCACTCGTGCCATTCACCCTTGGGTGTATCACCCACCGTACTTTGGACAAGACGACGACTTTATCAATACTCAAAGACACATTCCGCATCAAATGATGACACAATAAAATGAAACACATCCGAGAAAGGTCGACACTATAATAAAGATTATAATGTTTTTATTGTTGATGATGATCATTATTTTGTTTTGCTTTTAATGTTGTTGGTGCTGATGATAATATTTTGTTTTTATGGCTGATGATGATGCTTTGTTGGTATTTATGATGGCGACTATAGTGTTTTGCTTTTATTGTTGGTGCTACTGATGATGGTTTTTTGTTCTTATTGCTGTTGTTGATGTTAATGATGATGATGATGGTATTTTTGCTGTTGATGATTATTGTTGTAACCTAGGAAAGTTTACTAAATAGAATAATTACACGAAAGTTGGTAATGAATAATACTTAAGACAAGAACAATACATATAAGATTCGCCAGCGGCGCATAGAAGAATTAGTCAACTGCTAGAAGTGAGTCAATTGAATTTCACATTCAGTCTCCAACTGCAGAATATCTACCAACCGCCCACGAGGTCAGATAAGGCACAAGGCCGAATTTACTGTGGGGTATATGAGCCCGTTGGCTCAGCCAAAAATTCCCCGTAGACCCCGTATAAAACGGGGTCGGGTAGCTGTTTCCCGAGACGAGACTCTGCCCTTAGACATAGCCTCGTCTGGAGATCCTCTCTACCCGGAGAAATAGAGTTTGACCAGCACAGCTGGAGACGAATATCCAACTGCACGCGGTATCTATCAACTCTCAACGCAGTCAGATGTGGTACAAGGCCGAATTTAATGTGCGGTTCCCGAGCCCGTAGACCACACTTAAAACTGCGTCGGGCAGGTGTTTTCAGAGACGAAACTATGCCCTCCGGCATAGCCCTGTCCCGGAGGCAGAGAGATTAACCAGCCCAGCGGAAGACGAATCTCCAACTGCAGGCCGGCTGACCAGGATATCTACCAACGGCCCCACGCAGTCAGATGTGGCACAAGGCCGAATTTAATGTGGGGTATCCGAGACTGTAGGCTCGTCCAAAAATCCCACGTAGACCCCGTATAAGATGGGGTCGAGTAGCTGTTTCCCGAGACGAGACTCTTCCCTTAGATATAGCCTCGTGTTGGGATCCTCTGTGTCTGGAGGCCGAGAGTTTGACCAGCACAGCTGGAGACGAATATCCAACTGCAGGATATCTACCAACCGCTCCACGCGGGTAGATGTGGCACAAGGCCGAATTTAATGTAGAGTATTCGAGCCCGTATGCTCGGCAAAAAAATCTTTGTAGACCCCGTATAAAACGGAGTCAGTTAGCTGTTTCCAGAGACGAGACTCTGCTCTTCGACATACCCTCGTCTGGGAATCCTCTCTGCCCAGAGGCCGAGAGTTTGACAAACACAGCTGGAGACGAATCTCCAACTGCGGACCAACATACAGCATTTACGACTGTATTTATGGGAATGGGGGGCTTACTCTGTAACTATGCTGCAACAATTATGATTATGATGATGATGTTTTTGTCAATGATTATGTTGATAACGATGATGTTCTTTTTGTTGATGATGATGATACTAATGATGATGGTTTTGTTGTTGTTGTTGTTGTTGTTGTTGTTAGTGATGATGATGATGATGAGGAGGAGGAGGAAATGTCATGTTCGGTGGATATCATGCGAGGTTTAAAGAATTTGGGCTGTTTTGTTGGGTAAGCTAGTTATGTTGGCATTCAAGCCCCGTTCAAAGGTAGGCTTTTGTACACTTAAAACTAACGAACAGCCACTTTCTACTTAAACGTAAAGTTCCTTCTGTACCCCGTCCTGCGTATGACGATAAACTACATCCGCGACCTGGATAAGACGATAAACTACAGTCGACAGCAAGGCCTTTGATCAGGAGGTTTTGAGGAGCGTGGAACCATCTCTTAATTGTTGGTGTTTCCAGGTCCATCATAACCAGAGGTGGTAGCAGTTCCAGTATGGACAAATAGTCAACCCCCAAACTAGTGTTAAAACACTATGAAAATGTAGAAGAAGCTTTTAATACCAGAAATACTTTGCAAAATATTATTACCAGCTATACATTTTTGAAAAAAAATATTACCAGCTATACATTTTTTGAAAAAATATAACCAGCTATACATTTTTTGAAAAAAATATTACCAGCAATAGATTTTTGAAGAAAAGATATTTCCAGAAATAAAAATTGTCGGAATTAAATATTTCCAGAAATAAAAAAAATATTTCCAGAAATATAAAATATTTCCAGAAATAAAAATTGTCAGAATTAAATATTTCCAGAAATAAAAAAATATTTCCAGAAATAAAAATATTTCCAGAAATAAAAAAAAATTATTTCCAGAAATAAAAATTGTCGGAATTAAATATTTCCAGAAATAAAAAAAATATTTCCAGAAATAAAAAATATTTCCAGAAATAAAAAAATATTTCCAGAAATAAAAAAAATATTTCCAGAAATAAAAATTGTCGGAATGAAATAACCCATTGAGGTTGATATGCCGTAAAATAGACCAAACCAAACCAAGCCTTCTGTACCAAAACACAAGCATACATAGTATCAATACGACCAATATACAGGTCATGCACGCTCGAGAGCCGTATCGATCATCGGTTAATTGAAATTGATAACTCTTGTATTGGTATTCCTTTGTTCCCCAAATTCTGCTTGTTGAGACAGACACCAATGTAACAATCAGAAGACGTTTGGTTGCGTTTTATAGGGAAAAAAGAAACAAGTTTTAATTTGTGCTAAATACACGTTTCGCAAAAGTGGGATGTCATTAGGCCCTATTGTTATTTTCATTTCGTGGGTAGGGAGCACAATAACCAGTCATAAAGATATGTCTCTAATTTCCGTTGTCTACCTGTCTGCTGTTCCTCTATCTAGGCCGTCTGCTGGCTACGCGAAGTGATTCTAACACAGGATAAACTTAAAAAACAAACAAACAACTAGACCTAACATTTTATTAATCTCATTCTTTTTTTCATGTCCCTTTCTATTCTCCTCGTTTGACTCGCTTGTCTTTTTTTTTCCCCTTTTGATTTTGACACTCGTTCTTTAACATTCCTGAAGAGAGGATGGTGCACTGAGAGAGTGTGGTGGTGCTAGTCACATCTGTTCACCCTCTGTCTGTAGTGAGCATCGTTGACCTGAGATTGACGTATCGCAAAGCTTAACGAGAAAGAGTCCATAACATTATTTTTTTCTCTTTCTTTACCTTGGCCCGGATTAGTTTTACTTCTTGCTTATCATTGCACAGTCGTCTTTTCCTTGCGCCTTAGCCACCTTTCATTCTCCAACCTGAGCTTTCGCTCCTTCCTTTTCGTTTTCTTATTCTCCGCATTTTGTTTACGCCGGCTTCTTGTCCCTATAGAGGAAGGTGACGGACGAAGACTCAATTCCATCCAGATGGCGAAACAGTGTGTGGCGTTGTTCCAATTTCTCGACGGTTTATGTTGATTTTTGATTTCTAGTGACACACCAGATTCTAATTCTTAGCTAAATACGTCATTGCATGTAATCTTCTATTACAAGATAAAAAAAACAAAGCTAGTTTGAAAATTCCTTTAGAAAAAATGTTCTTGATTGGGAAATTTGTTATTTAGACACAGTAATTAGACTTTAATAACCAGACGCTTCCTCTGTAGCTAAATAGTATAGTACGTCAGGCCATGACGGTTCCGTCTAGGATACAGGTTCTATTTCTATCGGAGGACACATATTTTCTATGAAAATTTATCAGACGATTCAATCCGGTAAATGTAGGTAATACTGTTTATTATAAACAGAGCATTTACTTAAATATCTGTATATTTAAGTATATTTATTCATTTATTTCTATAAAAATAGCGTATGAACAGAATATATATATATATATATATATATATATATATATATATATATATATATATATATATATATTGATGGTGTCCCAAAATAATGTATACACTCTTTAAATATTAATAGTTAATAATGCATTACCGTGATGTGAGAACTTATATAGATGAAAATATGTAAAACAGATGGATTGGAAGAAGAGGGACAGTTGAATACCCACCTAGATCACCAGATTTGACACCCTTGGATTTCTTTTTGTGGGGTTTTCTAAAAGACAAAGTTTACAGCAGGAAACCTGAAACAATTGCTGAAGTGAGAGTAGCAATTGAAGAAGAATGTGTTCAAATACCAGAGGGAATGATACTGGACGTTTGTAGGTCTATTTCTTCAAGATAGGAAAAGTGTATTGAACAGAACAGCAATGAGTTTGAGAACTTCATATGAACTCATCATTATAGGAACATTCTAGCATTTCTCCAAGTAGCTTTTATCTTATTAAAGTTAATTTTCTATGTTTTTATGTCTATATTTTACTCTCAAATTCTTTAAATGTGTATTCTTTCTTTTGTATTAATCTTATTTAAAGTCAAAATACATAAATTTAATAAGTTATAACGATTCAAAGCGTATATACATGATTTGGGGACACCCTATATATATATATATATATATATATATATATATAGTGAACCACAGTTCTCATGAAACACGCTTCCTACAAAATGAACATATCACATTATATATTACCAGAGAAGTACCTGGACCCTTACTCTCCACACTTTGTGGATGTCACTGTTCGATTATCGGCACAGTGTAAGCTGATATAAGGATCTAGGTGCCTGTGTCAACATACGATTTAATTTCTGTGCTAGGTTTTAAACGTTTCACGGGATTACTTACATTATTTACATTATTGGGTCTGTTATCTTTATCTTCATTGCCTTCATAACGTTTCAGCCGTCATATGCTCCGGCCTTTTTCAGGGAATAGGAATTTTCAACCGAACTCTTTATTTCGTCCACTGGGGTAGATTGTTCTAGTTCCACGTACCATGCCTCTTCCATGCTCCAGTGGCTAAATGCGTCGGATAGATCCAGTGACTAAACCCAAGGAGCTGTGAGTTCAATACCTGCCAGTGGTGAATCAAAACCTGGAGAGTTGAGTTAATGGGAAATAACTGAGGCATTGAACTCACAACACTTTGTGTTCTGTCATTGGATCTAACCAACGCCTTGTTCAATAGCTGGTTCAGACAGTGCAGGATTTGGAGAGGGGAATAAACAGGAGATAACTGATAACTGACATCCATTAGACATGGCACGTGGAATTAGAACAGTCTACCCCAGTGAGTGAAATAAAGGGTTCAGTTCGACATTCCAACCACCCGAAGAAGGTCGGAGTGTGCAAGGCCGAAACATTGTAATAAATATGGCAACAAAGATGAGGACAATAGTACGAATAATGCAAATAGTGTAAATAATACCTCATCTCCGAAATATAAGCACATAATGTTGCACCTACGATGTTTCTGTTTATTTTTTTTTACCTTTTGTCTTTTAATTATTCACCTACACTAAAAAAGATTTTTAACAAAAATAATGTTAAGATCAGCTATAGCTGCGTTAGTTACAGCGTTAAATCTATATCCCAATATTACAATATTATATTAAACAGATACATGTCCAACAACAGAGTTAATTTAAAAAAAAAAAAAAATACAACTGCCGAAAAAATATGATCTGATCCTTAAACAGCCAATGTATGGCTGATAATATTGTATACGGAGCTAGCATACATTCCATTAACGATGTCAAATTTTATTTTGGATCTACTGACAATCATTCGAGATTTTCTTTTAACCACCATCGAATGACTTTAGACTATATGAAATACTTAAACAGCACTTCTCTCTCAAAACATTTCCGGCAACTAAAGAATGGCGGTAATACAACCATTATTACGTGGGATATTGTAGCAAGAGGCAAATCTTACAATGAAAAAGGCGATAAATGTAATTCATGCCTTGCTAAAAAATTATTTATCTTAAAATCACTTAAATAACCCTAGCTTATTGAACAAGAGAAATAAATTGATGGTTACATGTAGGTATAAAAACAAATATCTTCTGAAATACGTTGATCCAGATTAATTTTTAATGTAAATTATAGTTTGTTCTTTTTATTATTTTTATTACTTTTTAAAGAACCAGTAATCTCTCTTTATGGTTAATATATAAAAATTAATATTCACAACTCTACAGTATATTTATTTTACGCGCGCATGCACACACACACACACACACACACACACACATATATATATATATATATATATATATATATATATATATATATATATATATATATATATATATATATATAAATCCTAACCCCTGTATAATATATGACTGCGTTAACATTGCAGTAACCAGATATTTTGATTAAAATAATTTAAATTGCGTAACAGTCAGTATATACTCAGTTGTGTTAAAAATTTCGAATCGTGTTACTGGTGAAGGATAATATGTATTTTTATTGGTATATACTTAATAGCTCTGTTTTCTTAGATCGATCACTGTTTTATTGACACAAGCGCTATATATATATATATATATATATATATATATAGAGAGAGAGAGAGAGAGAGCATAATGAGAAGCCACGTATACTTTCTTAATATGTATATATAGAAAAAACAACTAAAAAGTTGCAAATTAAAATAATAATGATGTTTTTTTTTATGAAAGTATTTATTTATATTTTTTATATATATATTTTTTATATTTTTTTATATTATATTATATATGTACCCAGGTATATTCTATATTATTTATATTTATTTATGTGAAAACTACATATATATATATATATATAAATAAATATAAAAATATATAAAAAACAATATAAATAAATACTTTCATAAAAAACATTAGTATTTTTTAAATTTGCAAGTTGTTTATATATATATATATATATATATATATATGTATATAATATTACTTGATTATTAGTAGAGATATTTTTTGTAAAATTGGTTTGAAGAGATGGACGTCTGAGTCCACAAAATAAATCATCACCTGACTGAATGGATTTTAAGGGATACTCTATTCATTAATATATATATATATATATATATATATATGTGTGTGTGTGTGTGTGTGTGTGTGTGTGTGTGTGTGTGTATGATTGTCTTTAGATCCTCTACAGCAAATTTACGTACAGCTTCTTACATTATTTCACCTGCCATGGCAGATCTTTTATTATCCCAATGTGCGACACATCATAACAAAAGTAATTAAAATTTTGTAATCAATAAGAAAAAGAAATTAAATGAAATTTGTTACGCTATATATCCAAATACGTTAGCGAAAAATCCATAACAGTCGAAGTGACGCCATTTTGCCTAATTGGTTTAAACAAACATTTTTTCCTTCTCTTAAACAGCTATCCATGCATAATTATAGTCTCTGTTATTTAACACATAGATGTGGTTATGCCTTTCCCAAGAGAAGTACGAAGTGAACGAAACATATTTAAACAGAATATAAAGTAACCTTTACGATGTATTTACTTATTGCTCAACACATTCTAATTGTGTTTGTTGTATCAAAAATTTCGTATTCTATGTTAACGGAGGTGTTCACGTTGTTTAGTCAGTCACCCGCAAATGAAAACGATTTCTTTTGTCTTTTCTAATCGAAGTACGTTATCGATTTTAACCACTGGGTGTAGTGACCGGTGAATATCGACAATTATTGCTTATTTATATAAAGATATTGATCGAAAAATTTGTTTTCACAATATTAGACGTCGAAATGAAAAGATAAATACTTTTTGTAAAACAAAAACTGCCAGATATAAAACAAAAGTATCGAATAATTCCAATGTCTGATATTTACTTTTCATCTCTGGGAATATATTTATTTCTAAGTTAAATTGGCGTAATGTAATTGCACCTTTTTTTTTTCTCGGAATAAAATTGAAAATCAACAGCGAATATAAGACAAATTTAAAAAAAAAAACCCAGAAAACATAAGAAAAAAAAATTAAATCCAGACATTTGAAAATTATTCGAATAAAAATAATACACAAGAAAGAAAAAAAATAACTCCCAAACTCAATAAAGTATTTTACATAAAAGTATCAATTCTGATTTGACCCTCCTTTTTTGTGTTTGTCTTTGCACAAAACAGATTTTTAAATTTTTATATAGATTTTACGTATATAGATTTTACCTCTGTTTACTTATAATCACAAGTAATATAGCTGTTGTGACCTTCACCCGGTATCGGTTGAGCCAGCTTCGTCAAACAAACCCACTGCATCCGAACGATTCATTCAGACGTGCAAATCCAATGTTGGTCTTTCAGTAGGAATTTGGATTCACATGCAATACCACATTTATACCCACTTTTAGGATAGTGCGATCGAGTTTGAATTTAGAGTTTCCTTCTCCTAGATTGGTTGCCACCGAAGGTTATATGACCCGATCTCTACCGCTATTTTACCTCTAGCTAGTGGGAGAAGAGATGTATAAATACAGGACTGGAATTCGAACTCGGCTCTCCGATTAGCCAAGCTGCTAACCATTACTCCACCGTGGTTCCACAACTCAACCGTATCTCCACTAAGCATTACAAGTAATGCGGTTGCTTAGAAAAAAAAAGAACTATCTTGTTTTTCCCCACTCTCCAAAGCCCACATTAGGCATTAATATATCTGTGATATACTAACACTTTAACAAGACGGAAGAAAAGACTAGAAATTAGTTTCCATAATTAATAGTACACGAATATTTTATATACAGCACTAGAATATACAAATAAGTCATACAATATGTTATTCAAAAACACACACACATACATTTTAGGAAATGTACCTGTTATACATTCAGAGCTTCTTGATAAAATCCAAAGAAGAATCTGCAATGTTATATGGGCTGGCATTTAACGTCAGAGTTAAAATCAAGACATTTCAACAGGTAGAATAATCTTATTGTAGGCTCAAGGCTCATCTATCACAAGTGAGTCTAGGATCCATATCTCTGTATGTAGCCAGTTAGGGGATAACACTGTTTCACTGAAGTCAATGGCCAAGGCGAAAAGTTCCCCTGACTGAATCAACGGACACGTGTCCATGAACAAAGTGAAATATCAAAATGGATTAAATCGACTGTGGTTGAAGAAGGATGATCTCTGACAGGTCTACTTACCCAAGATGTGCTACGCATGAATGACTACCTCTCTGGTCTTCAAGCCAGATATACCGAGGGAAGCGACTAGGTGTTCAGCTACCTTACGACCATCCAGGACCATGCGAGTGAAGATAATGATGATACATTTAAAACAATTTAAAGCCCTTTTTTCAATATCATATAAGTTTTATTAGAATTCACCCAATACAACAGCTACACAAGGTGGAGTATTACTGATAAAATGACAATAATGAATGGAGTTGTACCATATTAACCATTAAAATCTCAATGCCGTGCATATATTTCATGGAAGATGCAAACTATTTAAAAATAACATACTATACAGTAACCTTACATGAAGTAATATTTAATTTTTTTCTAGTTAGGCTTGGAATCTGTTAATTTCTTGGATCTTCGAAAGAACGTGTCGTCTCTCCTTAAATTCAGAACGCCATAAATTATACTAATGTTAAACGCAGGTGAAGCTTTATTAAATAATGAAAATGAAACAACACTGAAAATACCAGATTTTTTCTTCTTTTTGTTTTATATCTCAATCTCTGATGAAGCTTTAATAATTGATAAATGTTTCCTATTTGATCTTTACTTTATCATTCTGTCAGATTCCGATCCATATTAGAACTTTATTTGATACAATTCACATAAATTTCAATAAAATATTAAATTTTTCACGATAATAAAGAATAGAAAATAAAGGAATGACTTGCTATTGCATTTTTTTCTCCTCATTTCCGTTTCAAAACTTTTTCTTTTGAATTTTCGGAAAAGGTGCTTTTCTGTTATCAAAAGATGATATATATATATATATATATATATATATATATATATATATATATATATATAGTTTATGCAAACTTAGGTAATCCGTATGGGTAGACCTGAGGAGGAAATAGCTTATTACATGGAATCTTAACGTGGTCTGTTTTTATTCAAACATTATTATATATATATATATATATATATATATATATATATATATATATATATATATATGGATAGATATATAGATATATATATATCAAAAGATGATAGATATATTGTATATCCCCTTTATTAATTTTTAAATGAATTTCGGTGAATTTCCTGTCTTTGAGACAAAAGACATTCATTTATGCTGATTCCCAAAGAACAAATATTGTCGATACATCAAATACCGTCTTATGAAGTGCGATTTCATATTTTATCAGTCCACCGGTAGTCGATTATCTCATACCCCGAGAGCTTGATTCTTTCAGTGCGCCCACGTCGCTATTGAATTTGACACAAGGACAGTTTAAAGTGGGTTTAACGAAAATACAGTAGAAATATTCTAAAGCTCCCTCGGCACTTCCCCATTTTGAAGAGACCTCGGATGCCAGGTAATAAATCCAGCCTGTTCCCGAAGGAGAGGTACTACCTGGCGGGATGAAGGGCCTGAGCGAATATTATTGGCAAAGAAGCGAATCTGCCTGCTGTTCATCACACTTGCATACCAAGAGCGATATTTTTTTGTAAATATTTACAAAATGTGGCACAAGACCAAAATGGGGAATAGGAAAAAGGACGGTTTTCATCTGTCTTAACTTTAAACTTAGCTAGCCACAAACACTGACCCAAATATACCATAATATTTCTAGCGCCAAAACAAGGCCTTTCTTACTTACCTTTCTTACTACATGCACCATTATACCTTAGAATCTCCATAAAGTTCTAACTAATCCCCATGTGTACAATTCATTGTCTGTACGGGGGATAAAACAACAATTTAAAATCTCACCCCAATGAGTATTTACAATATGGAAACAAAACTATTTACAAGAAACCAAACAAAATAATGTTAGTAATTACCCCCCCCCCATACACACGGACAATACTAACGAAGAGGTCATCTGAACAATTACCATGAAAGTATTTATAGAAAGGACACAGAGAGGCAACTTTACGGCGGTGTGGAAATGACTGAAAGTTTATATATATATATATATATATATATTTGTACAATGATCAAAATGTAGCACAAGGCCAAAATGGGGAATGGGGAAAAGAAGGACGGTCTTCTTCTGCCTTAACTTTAAATTTAGCTATCCACAAATACTGACCTAAATATACCACAATATTCCGAACGCCAAAACAATGCATTTCTTACTTACCTTTCTTACTACATCCACCATTATACCTCATTGTCTCTATGAAAATCCTAACTAGTTTCCATATGTACAATTCATTGTCTGTGGTGGGGGAGGGGAATAAAACAACAATTTTAAAAACTATCCCCAATTAGTATTTACAATGTGAAAAAAAAACTATTTACAAGAAACCAAATAAAATAATACTCTAACCTTATCGTCTGGTATTTATATAGTCTATATTTTTATAGTGATTTAGCTATACTAATTAGGCAGTAATTTACATAACACCACATACCTTTTGTAAACAACTGTCATCAACACCTGCCTACGTTGTGTCGTAGTATTATCTATTCTTCTGAGTGTATTTTCTTCGTTAAAATAAGGATTTTTAAGATGAATAAACATTTCTGAAAACGTGTACTTGTGTATAATGGATTCTATCTTTAGAATGATCCCTAATACGTGTGGCCTTAAACCAAACTAAGATAAACTTAGAAAATTACAACTCCAAGCTGAAAAGTCATGGTATTACGTGGATGGCCCTGGAAGATTGTCTCCTATCGGTTGCTGTGGAAACTACAACAGAAAAATAACACCATTGGATAAAGCATATCTTCTGTTACAGAAGTCTATTTTTTCAGTTATTTTTATAGCAGTGATGACGTTGTCAAGAAAATGTTGTCCGTGAAGTGTCTCGAGAAATACATCGTTGTCACCAAGGATACTTCGAAATTGTGTAATGGTTGGCTTGTTTTTCTCGCTCAATCACTTACGACTAATTAGTGAATTTGATCTAAACTGTGTATTCCTTAATCTCGGCCTCATGCCACGTCTAAGTTACGCTTAATAAAACGTCATTGTTGTATTATACAAAGAGCAATAGTTCTCACATTAATTGTTTGGTCTACGTAATCATTCAGCAATGGCAGATTAATGCCAATGAATGCAATATGTCTTTCGTACGCGCTTTTTTTTTCATCATTTGAGTCCAAACAAAACAATAAAGCCACTAAGACACCCAGGGTTGCTTTGTGTGAGAAAGTATGAGAAAAATAAAAGCATTACTAATGAGAGAGAAAAATAAAATAACAGGAATTAGAAAGACAGAAGATAACGATTGATATTGCATTTAAATTTTTGAAGATCAAAGTTGATTGGAAAGCAAGAAGGCGGAAGAGAGTTCCACAAGCCTGATACACTAGAGAAAAAAGTTACCATAGAATTTATAGTTATATCTAGCAATTTCAACTTTAAAACAATGGGACCTATCTTCCAATCTAGTAGTGCGTTTAAGTTCGTAAAGTCTGGGTACCAAAGAATAAATCTCATCATAAAAATTATCATGAAAATATTTATAGAAATCGCAGAGGGCAACTAAGTTACGGTGGTGATGAAGTGAGAGAAGCTGAGAAGAAATGTCAGAATTGATGACATTGTAGATTCTTATTTAGATTTTTTTATCAAGAAACGGTAAATCCCTAGCAGAAGCACCAGATCGGATGTGACAGCAGTATTCAATGGTAAACTTACAAATGTGCAAGATAGTTTCTGGAAAGAAAAAAATGTCTCACACGACACAGTGAATCAGAATTCCCAGCAGCGAAGCTAGCAATTGATTCAATATAATCTCTTCACTTCATGTGAGCGGAGCACATTAGCCCCAGAAGGCTCAATGAGTCACGCCCTTACAGGTTAGCATCAGCCATAGTGATGAGAGGAAGAAAAAAAGTCTCTCTGAGTCGATTAAAAGAGAGCAGTTTCGTTTCCAAGGTGTTCAAATTAACATAATTTATGTCGGGTCCCATTTTTACTAGCTGTAAGAAGTCCCCCAAAACAAATAAAGGAAAAAAGGAAAAACGCATAGTATTTTTTAGCCGTAAGTTTATAGTTTTATTTTCATAACAATAGTATTAAACTCTAAAGTCACAGGCCAATATATTAACCTTTATCACTCTGTATTATCCTTTTTATCCTGCCACTGAAGGTGACACTGATCGCTGAATAATAGTGTTTGAATTTCACTGTTGTGTTGTCATATCCTGCTATGGCAACAGAAAACAACTTTGAGTGAAATTAGCAATAAGGATACTCCAACTGAGAAGCCTTGAAAACAATGCGGTAGAAAGCGGAAGTAATACAGAGTGGATCCTTTGCGAGCCCCTTCACTAAATCCCGATACAAGACCCTCCTAGGCCGTGAAAGGTTAGTGGACCTAGCAATTGCCTTCAAGGCCGCTCTGAGGAATCTCGATAGATTCTGGGGGTTTATGATGGCGCTCAATCATAGAAACCGGAGGACTGATGGTAAGGCTAGGGAAGGCATCCGTAGCACTTCTCTCCGAGATGGAATTCTCTGGCAACGCATGGCATAGGAAAGCCAACCTTGAGGCGTGTTGATGAAACTCCAAGTATATCCCCCATGACTTCTCTGCAGACCTATTTTGAATTTTTAAAGAAAAAGATTATTTCCAGCAATACATTTTTGAAAAAAAAATATTACCAGCAATAAAAATCTTGTCGGTAATAAATAATCCATTGAGGTTGATATGCCGTAAAACAAACTAAACCAAACCAAACCCAGCCATATCCTCATAAACAGTGCCTCTTACCTCTTGCTCTATAATCCTCGAGTAGCTCTTGAGCCATGTACGGGGTGAGCATTATTGTATAGAAAGTAAAAGAAAAAACATTGTTTCATCTCCACTTTTGTTCGCATAATATTCTACATCCTTTTCTGGTGTCAATTTAGGCTCACGGGCAAATGACAAGCAAATTTAAGCTCACGGGCAAATGACGAGCAAATTTAGGCTCACGGGAAAATGACGGGCAAATTTAGGCTCACGGGCAAATGACAAGCAAATTTAGGCTCACGAGCAAATGACGAGCAAATTTAAGCTCACGAGCAAATGACGTTGAGATACTGGTTCTCATACAGAGAGCCGAGTTCCAATTTCAGTCAGGAAATGTAGTTATTTAGTGATAAGTCATAGCTGGTACGTAGAAGCGGCGGATTCTTACATTTCCTGACTGGAATTGGAACTCGTCTATCCGTACGAGAACCGGTATTTCAACGTCAGCCTAAATTTGCTCGTCATTTGTTCGTGAGCCTAAATTTGCTCGTCATTTTCCCGTGAGCCTATATATATATATATATATATATATATATATATATATATATATATATATATATAATTTAAAGAAAAAACAGACCACTTTAAGGTTCCATTGTTATAATTTATTTCACCAGAGATATTATTTTTCTGTGGATCTTCAGACTACCCTTTCAAGAGTGAAAAAATGAATTTAAAATTTACACTTTTGAAGCGCAGTATTAAGCTTATATAATTTGACATAGAGGGTGGTGAGTGATAGTGCGAGAAGCATGGTTGAAATTAGAGAGGAAGGAGAATTTTAAAATTCATTTTTATTTTTCTTACAATACTTAATATTGAAGAAGAGGCGGCATTGACCTAGTTAATCGGTCAACTCATATTCGCTCTGATTTAATATTGAGCTATCCGGATCTCATGCTATCTTCCCTTGGTTGCTATTTCACAAGTGTAAGTTTTTGGCCAATTGTCGCGTGACTTTTGGGACACCCTGTATATTTACATTTTAATTACTTATACTATATTTATGTTTTTCATATTTTTATATTTTATTTATTTCTATTTAATTTATGATCCATTAATTTTATTTAGACTTTATATATATTTTTACACATTCTAACTTTGTATTTTCTTATATGTCTTTGTTTATTCAAGACCTGAAAAGATTGAACGTTTCCAACAAACTAAGTTTCCGCAAATCTTCAACATTAAATGACAACACCGACGTACCAACAACGATGTCTTCAATCATCTAGAAATGGTGAACATTGGAGACGCCATACTTAAGCATCGCCTCAAGTGGACATATCACCGAAATAACCCGTTCCAGGCTCCCGCGGACCCCCTTTAAGGAAATCGCTGGGCTCCAAAACGCAGATTCAAGACCAACTGAAGTCTTCCCTCCTTCAAGCCGGGATCAGTCCTAATATCTGGGAAACAGAAGCCGCCGATTGTCCGTCCTAGCAAAGAGCAATTCATTTCGCTAGTTCCACTTTCGAGGAGAAAAAAGAAGGTGACGCAGAGTCCGTTAGCTCCAGCCAAGACCAATGCCCGCCCTGTCAAGCGATCAATACTCGACACTGTTGCATTCCCGACCTGACATCCTATCGGCTGCAACCGTAGAGTCATCGGTTAAACTAAACTTGATCACGAGTGCTACCGACTACGACGACGATTCAATTTATTTGCTTATATCTTAAATTTCTATTTACGCATTTGATTTGCTGTTTGTTTAGATTTATACACTATGTTTTATTTATATTTACTCATTTTAGTCATTTTATCCATTATATATATATATATATATATATATATATGTATGTATGTAAATGTATTTATTTATTATTTCATTTGTATGTGTTATGTTTTCATGTGTCATAATTAAATAAAATTACATTTTTCAACAAAATCTTCGATGAAAAAAAAATATCGTCAGAAGCGATGTTATAGTTTCGCAGTGCGCATGCGTGGCAGACACATTGTATTTAAGGGTAATCATAAACGTAGGCACTTTCTGCTTAACTCAAACTGCAAACAGAACGTAGCGCATTCATTGGGTTGCTATGTTTTCTTTATAATAATGACGGAACCAGGTGTTTTTGTGCAATCAAATTATTTTGATTTTACTTTTGAAGGACATTGCAGCTGTATGCACAGAGAAAATATCCATTATGAAGACCAGAATTCCTTCGTGAAAAATACAATAATTAATTGAACCAGTTAAATTAACAACCTTTTTATATATATATATATATATATATATATATATATATATATAAGAAATATGTTGTAGTGGTTCCAACGAGAGAAAAGTATGTATATTAAAAAGAAGAGAAGAGAGGTGCCGCAAACGTTTTTGGTTGTAATGTGGATTTAATTAGAAAAAATATTATGCTTTGTTTTACATAATTTTACGACACGTGTTTCTGGTCTCGCGACCGTCTTCAGGTAAAAGTGGAGATTTCTACATATTATTAAAAATAATTAATTTTTCTTCATGTTCAATGTGAAATATTCTCGATATGAGACATTCTCTGTTTGTGTGTTGGTAATCCGAATTTCTTTCTAGAATTGTCAATGAAGAGTTCTGCGCGAAGAGTCATAAAACAATTAAGGTTGGTCCAGCGAGTAGTTATCGGCATTTTATCTTTTAATGTTTTAGTGACCCTATGTGCTCTTGGATCTGTTTCCATTTTGGTGTGTTCCTGTCAGCATGCGTGTATATATGCGTGCGTATATTTTTCCCTCCATACATATACTGTCTTACTACGAGGAATTCGTAAACTTATTTGTACCTATACACTATAGTATGAGAGGGATCATTTATTCAGAGTTTACTGAACAGTCTCCACCTATCCACCAGCACGATTGATGTACAAAAACTAATTCTAATTTCTATATCCCTACCTCTAGAACCTCTTTACCGATATTAATTATGATTTATAAACTTTCCCCTATAATAAGATCTCCACAATTCTCTTTCCTTTAATCCCTTACATCCTTTTATCTATAGGTTTTAAAGTTATTTTTAAATCCCCTTTTATTCCTCTTTTAATTTTGAATTAATATTTCATTCTTCATATAACCCAAAATTAATGTCATAAGGTTAATATTCGGGTTTAATTTTATAAACCTTCTTCCCTTTCAGACAAATACCTTCCATCCTTCCCTGGCCCTTGACTCGTGCCTTTCGTCTGACTGAAACATTAAAATGAATAAATTCTATATTAGTTTTTCATCTGTTTTTTTTAGCTTTCAGTTAAATTTCTATTTCTAAAACGAACTCAGTCCACACCGGGGTTGATAAGAGAGTCGACCGATATCTTCGTCTGCCGAAATAGGCTATCTCCCCATATGAGGTGATTTGGGATTTCATATATATATATATATATATATATTTAGAGAGAGAGAGAGAGAGACTAAGAGAGATATATATAATCAACAGTACAATATAGTGCCTTGACACACATTTCACGGGGAATGTTTGATATTACACATTTTATTCTGTCTTTGAGTTCTTCGATGTCTCCAACTTTTTTGCTATACACACGATCCTTTATCATACCACGTAACCGGAAGTCACAGGGTGTAATTGGCGCATATTTCTTTACAACTCCAACAGTGACTGCAAATGCTTACTTACAAATGCTGCAGGAGTTTGCCATTGATAACATAACCCTACAAATCAGATGAGCAGAGTATTTCCAACAGGATGGTACACCGCCTAATTTTGCCCGTACTGTTCGCGCTTGTCTCGATCAAATTTTCCCAAATCGTTGGATAGGTCGTGGCGGACCGTTGGCATGGCCACCACACTCCTATGATTTGATATATTTGTGTATTTAGGCAGCAAATTCTCTTTCAGACATGCCTTATTGAATCACTATCAAACGTTATGTCTCCTTATTTTGATCATAATCCTTTCATATTCACGAATATTTTCACGTATATAACAATTAAAAAATATAGGAAATGCACTGTAACAGTTAAAATCATCTTTACAACCCAAGTACTTTCCATCTCTTTCTAAGATCATTATCAGGGGGTGTAATTGGTAATGCAAAACTATGTGTAGCTATCCATTACGGAATTTGCGTTTCAATGCTATGGCTGGCAGTTATGCTTTCGCGTTCATTCGAACATGAATAGTTTTACTCATTATTGATTTTTTTCTTTCTAGAAAATAGATAGATGGAAGGGAATGAGATAGATAGATAGATAGATAGATAGATAGATAGATAGATAGATATACTGAAGAGACTTACAAAGATAGATAGCTATACTGAAGAGAATGACAAAGATATATTGAAGAGAGTGACATGGATAGATAGACTGAAGAGAAATACAAAGATAGATAGATAGATAGATTTGTGAAGAATGGAAGAGATTTTGTTATTTATTAATCTGACAGATTTTTATTACTTAAACGTTATTTTTGGCAGATACTCGTATTTGAGTAGACGTTCCGTTTATTTATTAACGAGTATATTTATTTATTTTCGTCTACCGATCTGAATATTCGAGAAATCTTATTAGAGAAAAATGTGGGTCCTCTGGCAGAATTCGAACCTGCATTCCCCTAGGAGAAATCGTCATTAGAGCTGATTTGCTTTGATTCCTCGTCTACAGAGTGCGTCGATGACCAAGCAAAGTTCGAATGGTGCCTTTAAACACAGATTTTTCTTTGACCCTCAAAATAGACATATCTGCTCGGTTTCCTATCCAAATGTAAACAAAGCAATTTCTAAAAGAAGGAATGGAATATTTTAAAAATCTTAATCCGACAGAGTTTTACTACATTATTTTTAGAGGATACTCGTAATTAAATAGACGCTCCGTTTATTTATTAAACAGTATAGGGCATTTTTATTCCTTCATCTAACCCGTATAGGGCACATGGTAAGTACATGTAATATGTTTAGCAATTAAAATCAAAGAAGAGGACATGTTCTTGTAACAGTGAAAGTTTTTCTTGTACACGGAAAATGTATTCTAGTGTTTTGTTTTATTGTTTTTCTTTTTCCTCATCGATTTTACGGCTGTTCTATTTTCAGCTATATATCCACTCTATCTGGGTGTTTTTAATCGGTAAGTACATTACATCACATATATTCACAAGTTAAACTTAGTCCTGGGTATGACGATAAACTACATCCGATAGCAAGTTCTCTGATCGGGAGGTTTTGAGATGTGTAGAATCACCACTTAATTGCTGTTGTTCTCATCTCCATCCTGACACAAGTGGTAGCACCTGTTAGGGTCCCAGCTATGGGTAAATAGTGAACCTCCAAGCAAAAAAACAACACTATGAAAGTATAAAAAATACATTTTTATAGTAAAAATACTAGCGATAACTTTTATATAAACAAATTAGCAACAATACATTTTATAGCAAAATGACCAAGAATACATTTTATCTGTAGTTGACGGTATGCAATTGCGTTCAAAATGTATTAAAGCCATAAAATTGGTTTCAAAATATTTAGATTTTGGAATTAAATAGTACATAGGGTTGTTGATCTCCTGCTAACCAAAATCAATCAACAAGCTAGCCTCATTATAGAGAGCGGGGTGTATAAATGCCTTGATCACTAAAGGAACAATACCAAGCGACCAAAGAATGCGTGAAAGGTGCGTCTTCCATGTGCCGTATCAATTCAGATTTTCTTGTACTTTTTAGCTCTTACTAAATATTATCTTTTAACTATCTTTACTTAAATCCTGTTGGGCCAAACATTTACACAAGTTCGTTAGGTAGACTATTCACTGTTTCCCCTCTGGTCATCTTTCCTTCTATATTTATTGTTAGTGTCAAATTCTCCATGCCTGCTTTCCTCATTTCCTGTGTCCGAGAAATTTCAACTGACTGATATTGCGAATAAGTGTTCCTTTCTCTAAAACTTCGTAATTACTCACTTGTTCTGTCCATGGCATTCTAAACATGCTTCTGTAGAACCGAATTTATGTTGTATCAGTTCTTCTTTCACCTGTGAATGCGATTGTCCAGCATCCACTGTCATAAGGGAGGGGCGATATTACATAACAGTTAAGTACCCCTGTCTTTGTTTCTAACGAAATTTTCACTGGATGTGGATTTATCTTTCAGGCGTTCAAATTGCAAGTATCAACATTAGATGGACATTCGTACTTGACTGGAAATTCTCACAGGTGGGCGTTCAACATGCAACACCAATTTAGGCGAAGAGTCTCCAAAATATGGGAAATTCAACCATTATCTATTTGCGTTTAGATCTGCGTGTGTGCATGATCCACAGATTACGCACGCACCGAACACACACACGCACGCACATACACACACACGCAAGCATACGCACACACAAAAGCACGCACACACACACACGCACACACACACATGCACACACGCACGTACACACACACGCAAGCACCCCCCCACACACACAAATATATAGTCTTAACGTATGCTATACGTAGGGGGTAAAAGTTTTCATTATCAAGTATAGAGTGTATGTAAAAATAAAATGAACATATATATATGAAAAGTGTGTATATATATATATATATATATATATATATATATATATATATATATATATATGTATATATATATACAAGTATATAATTGGTATATACGCAATGAATTCAATAACCAACAATTACTATTCTTAAAAAGAGTGCTCAATACAAAGTAGAGCAGATATAATTATTATTTATAAAAAAATTATAACATAAGTATGTTATAAAATCACTACAAAAATAGCCATTTTGTTTCCACACACTCTGTGTCTTATCAAGTGATGATGTTGAAAATAAAATAAATGGTTTTAAAAGTTTCAGATTAATTAACGATCCTACACTAGGGGGAAACATTGTTACAAAAGCTAGAATAACCAATCAAAAACCAAGTATAGAAAGATTCAAAAGCTTGACAACGAAATCATGTTATAATAGCTATTCAGATCTTTAAAATACGTGTAATATTAAAAATAATTTATACTAACCAATAATTATAAAATTATATGATAAAATTTAATATTAAAATTTAAAAATAACATACATAACATTTATAACATACTTATATTTATAATTTTTTATAAATAATAATTATATATATATATATATATATATATATATATATATATATATATATATATATATATATGTATGTATATATTTGCAATATATTATATAGATTACTTAAATATTATGTGCGCGGTACTTATTGGAAAGCGCTAAATATCAGAGATAGAGCTAACATATTTAGTTTAGAAACTCACATCAATCCAACTATATATATATATATATATATATATATATATATATATATATATATATATATATAACCGATTGTTTGTCATATGTGTATTAAAAAGTGCTCTATGCACAATCACAAAAAGTGAACATGGAGAAATTTAAATACTGAATATTAAAAAAATGGGAATTATTTACACACCCGCTACCATGGTTTCAACATTTTCATGTCTTGTTTAATAATATGGACAAGTTCTGTCTATCATTTTTAAATTTAATTTTTCAAATTTCCGTATTAGGTGTTTTGTGTTATCGGTAAATTTGCCAAAGTTCATATTTATTTTCATTTCATATTATTTTCTTTCCGAGTACTTTCGAATGTTGCTACATTCTTTTTCAAGGATTGTTCTCTGCATATTTTCGCAAATGTTTCATTCGTTTTAATTCCGGTGTTCTCACGATTGATGAAACCAATTTCAAGTTACTGAAGGTAACATATACAGGATGTGCTGGGCTAATTGTTGGCAGTTTATTCTTTCTAAATTTTGCGGATACGCATGCACGTTGTTTTAATTTTGTCGACTGCACAGTATAGTAGGGACAGTTGGGCACCGTCTGTGAAATAAAAAGAGCACCATGACGGAATTCACTCCAACAGAAATTTGGAAAGGGCTGTACTGCTTGGAATTCGCACCGGAAACTCGAATACGAACATTTCAGAGTGTTTCAATCTGAGGACAGTACAGAAGATTCGGAATGAGTTGGATGAGTCTAATGGTGATTACGAAGGTACGGTAGATAGGAAAACTCATTCTGATCATTCTGATAAGAAAAAAACTCCCGAATTTGTTTGTGATGTTCTCAGACTCAACACGTAGGCCTACATCAAGTGACTTGAAGAGGTAGTACTATCCTGAGTCAAGAGTGTGGCTACTGGAAGAACATATGTCTGGCAAGAGGGCACTGTACCATGCCACGCAAGCAGGAGAACCCAGTCATGACAATTTATGTGGCCACATCACACCTTACTCCTGGCCACCTAAATCCTCAGACTGCAACCCCCTTGATTATTATGGATATACTAAGATCCTCAAACACTAATAGCAATAATATTTCTGAGGCAGGCATTCATAAAATAAATTGTCAAAACTGTTCCTCCCAATATACTGGAGAAAGAAGCAGAAATTAAAAAAACGCATCTCTGAACACAAAAGAGACCTCACAAATAACAAATTAATGTATAGGTCATACATAGAAATAAATTCAACCACAATTTTGATTTTAAAAATGCTACACTCATAAAAAGAAAATAACTCACTCAGAAGGAAAAACCCTCGAGAGTACCACCATTGAATATTATCCAAATATTAATCTACGCCCAGGTTTTTTCCCAATATCACTTTTCTTAACAGAATTACTATTCTCCCAAACAAACGTACACAACTGTATCAAGAAATCAATAGAAAATTGTTGAATTCGTCAGCACAACAATAAAAACAATATTTCTAGACGTGAAAGTACTTGATGTTATTTTCAGTTGACAATATGAATACAACAGCATTTTCTAAATTCTTGTAGTTGCTAAGGATATTTTGTTTTTTTGTTAATAGTTACTTTGTTTTTAATAAATTACTTTCGTTTTTTGCCTCGAAAAAGTCCACATTGGATGAAACGCGTTGGCTGATAATACAGTTTTCCTATTGTCGTTTACCTTTATATATGTGTGTTTGTGTTTGTTTGTGTAGGTATGCATGCATGTATATAATGTACTCAGTTGTAAATTTGACGTATGAGAGTCCAAAAGTCTTTTCAGTTCAATTTTTATGTTGATTCCTCAAATGGCATTTCAGTCCAGTTGCTGATTCAACCATCAAGCCACATGTATTGCAGATGGCAGGATGTTGTGTAGAGCCAGTTGGAAAATTCTATCTGTTAGATCTTGGTTTACGAAGATGGACCAAGCTAGATTTTTTGAAGGTCTTTATACCTTCATAGTAGACTGTCTTCCGTATTCCACCGTCAGCTTTTGAATCTTTATCTTCTTTGAGATGAGACATGTTTATGAAGCCTAAATATAAAAAAAATAAATCTATGTTGTTGTGGATTCCGGGATGAAATCCGTTCTCAAAATGAATGACAAACGCAGGAAGGAAATAGAGCAAATAAATGTATTGACGTAATAATACATTTGGTAATACGGTTAGTAGATCCAGAAATGCGGTTAGTAGCAATAATAATATATATACAATCTGGGAAATTCAGTATCGAAGTAGGACTTCCTTCTGAGTCTAGGTGCTCGCAACTGTGACTCCTACAAAGCGGTTACCTCACACTCTTACTCTCTCACTGTTCACTGTATCAGTGTCTCCCCATCAGAGTATCTCTCTCTAACTCCCGGGAATTCACCGGCAGCATTACAAGTACAAACTGGTCGAGTCCACTTGTATGAAAAAGGGGTGGACCCCATAACACTATGAAAGAACAGAGTACAACAAAGATAAGTGGAAAAGAATTATAAAGTTATACTCTACTATGTACTAATCTTCTTATATAATGTGAATGTTATGTTCAAAAGGAAAAATAATTAAATAAAAGTATTTAGAAAAATGTCTTAAATCCGACATAGTTCAATGTATTTATAAACGTTATTTTTAAATGGATACGGGTCAGTGGTGCATTGTCGGTAGTCGAATATAACGGTTGTTTTGGCGGGAATGGTGTATTTATTTATTTGGATTAATTTAATAATACAAATAATTGTATTTATTTATTTATTAAACAGTATATTTATTAATTTACATCTACCCGCTTGAATATTCGAGCAATCTCGATATATACATACATACATACATACACACACACACACACACACGCACACACACACACACACATATATATATATATGAAAAAATATACACTTATGGTGTGCTATATTTATGTGATAAAGTGCTCAATATCAGATATAGAGCGTGTGTAAATATAAAAGTGAACATTAAAGTCAACACTTAGAAGCGACACGACGTGGCCTGACGATTGCGTCTGGTATGACACAGCCTGTCGCCTCTAAGTGTTAACTTCAATGTTCACTTTTATGTGTATATATATATGTATATATATATATGTTTAACTTAATTAGCTACAGTATTTCGATAATATTCACTCCCGTCTAACTCAAATGTCGAATGTATAACTAATTCTAATTTCTATATCCCCCATCTATAACCTCTTTACACTATATTAATTATAATTTATAAACTTTCCCTTACAATAAGATCTCCCCCATTTCTCTTTCCTTTAATCCCTTATATCCTTTTATCTATAGATTTTAAAGTTATTTTTAAATCCCCTTTTAGTCCTTTTTTTAATTTTGAATTAATATTTCATTCTTCATATAACCCAAAATTAATGTCATAATGTTAATATTCGGGTTTAATTTTATAAACCTTCTTCCCTTTCAGACAAATACCGTCCATCTTCCCCTGTCTCTTGACTCGTGCCTTTCGTCTGACTGAAACATTGAAATGAATAAATTCTATATTGGTTTTTCATCTGTTTTTTAGCTTTCACGGTTAAATTTCTATTTCTAAAACGGACTCAGTCCACACCGGGGTTGATAAGAGAGTCGACCGATATCTTCGTCTGCCGAAATAGGCTATTCCCCATATGAGGTGATTTGGGATTTCATATATATATATATATATATATATATATATATATATATATATATACATCATTCGTACAGTTACTTGTACATCAAACAACTCCCCCTCACCATCAATCTTACTTTGTTTAACAACAGTAATGGAGTGCTGAAAGTCTTTTAAGAAAAAAAGTCGCCCAATCGAATGCCAACCATCAGGAGGTCCTACGTGACCAAGAAGTGAAGGCACATCAGATCCAATGATAGTTCCCCCCCTGGGGACGCAGGTTCGAATTCTGCCGGAGGTTGCATAATTTTCTAACAAAATTTCCAGAATATTCAGGCCAGTAGATGTAAATAAATAAAAAATAGTGTTTAATTAATAAATAAAAACAGAGGATCCATAAAAATAATGTTTTAACAAATAAATTAATCTATATATATATATATATATATATATATATATATATATATATATATATATATATAAAGAAATATAGTCTTAAGGTATGCTATATTTATGGAATAAAGTTCTCAATATCAGAGATAGAGCGGGTAAATATATAAAAGAATACACAAAAGGCCAACAGGAGAAGGAATATCATATGGTTCAACCCACCGTACAGCAAGAACGTAAAAACAAACGTAGGAAAAATATTCTTCAAACTCTTACACAAACACTTCCCAGAATCAAGCACCTTACATAAGATATTCAACAAAAACACAGTAAAAATCAGCTACAGCTGCACCGAGAGCATGGCACAAATAATAAATAAGCACAATAGGAAAATTATCAACAAACCACACGAACAAATGAAACCCACGTGCAACTGCAGAATAAAGAACGAATGTCCCTTAAACGGAAATTGTTTGCAAAAAAACGTAATATACCAAGCCACGAAAAAATCACCAGATAATGAAGAAAAAGTATGCATAGGAGTAACTGAAGGACCCTGGAAACAAAGAAATTACACACACAAAACATCTTTCACAAATAGTAAATATGCGAACAGTAAAATGCTTTCTAAGTATATCTGGGAAATTAAAAACAAAACGCACATCACACCAAAAATATCTTGGAAGAGAAGGAAAAAATCATCGGCCTACAACAACCAATCAAAAACTTGCAAACTTTGCTTGGAGGAAAAAATAGCTATCATTACTTTCCCAGACCAAAATAAATTATTAAATAAAAGATCCGAGCTCATCTCAAAATGCAGGCATGAAAATAAATTTTTACTACGTAACCTAAAAAATGAAAAACGGAAAAAAATAAAATAAAAACAAATAAATATACTAATAAAAAAATAGAAATAAAAAATAAATAAATACTATGTTGCTTAATAACCGAAAACCGAAAATATACAAGTAAAATAAATTGACCTAAATTCATCCAACTAAATAAATAAACAAACCAATCCCAAATAAAGATAATCAATTAAAACCTGTTCCCGCCAAAGTAATAGCTAGAATGAACCACAACAATCAACCCCAAAATTGAACAAATAGATTTAATTAAACTCTCAAACCAAAACAAAACTGTTAAATAAGTGATATAAACAAATTTTTACTACGTTAATAAATAAATAAAATAAGAAATAAAAAATAAAAACAAGCAATATAATTTGACCCAAATAAATAAACAAAGGACTTCCGGTAAAATAACCGCCATAATAGAATACCCACAATGCACCACTAACCCGTATATATATAAATAGCCGAGAAAAATAACAGCATATGTGGCCTGACGATTGCATATAGCATGAAACAGACTGTCGCCTCTAAGTGTTGACTTCTCTGTTCACTTTTATATATATATATATATATATATATATATATATATGTGTGTGTGTGTGTGTGTGTGTGTGTGTGTGTGCCTGTGTATCTGTGTGTGTGTGTGTGAGCATTACGTTGTGCAATTATATGAGCAATCATTGGACAGTGTTATGTGAGAACCTGATCGCCTGATGATATATTTAGGCGTAAAACTGACATCTAAAATTCAGTGTTAATTTCTATGTTCACAATATCTATATCTACATGTGTTCATTTCTGATATTGTGCACACTCCCTTTATACTTTTATACATGCATAGATATGTCTCATAATATTACCACCCCTCGCCTCCTTTTTCTGCTGTGTGAATTTTCCATATCATTCTTTTCGTCATTATTTTTTGCCAACGTGTTCCACCTGACAAATATTGGCTGAAAGAATTTCTTATGGTAAAATTCTTTCGTTCATTTTTAAAGATGAAGCGTGAGTCTTCGTGCCAAATATGTTGTAGCATGGCCTATAAAATTATTTACGAATTTTGATTGATCAGGAATACACACTACGTCTTTCTAATCATAGCTTAATTAGATCTCATTTAAATACTAATGGAGGCCCACCAGACCCTATTCGTAACATACCTGTTGACAGCACAAATAGCACCATCTACATGTAAACAAAAAGGCTAAAAATAACGGAAGCCTTATTAATATTGTTGTGGATTCCGAGATGAAATTCGGTCTCCAATGAATGACAAACGCAAGAAATAAAGATAAGAAATTAAATGTATTTACACAATAATACAAAGGGTAATACTGTTAGTAAATCCAGGAACACGGTTAGTAGCAATAATAATAATAATAATAATAATAATATATATATATATATATATATATATATATATATATATATATATATATCGTCTCGAAGTAGGACTTCCTTAGAGTCTACGTGCTTGTAACTGACTACTACAAGCGGTTACCTCACACTATTACTCTACCTCCAACTCAATCACGATCTCTGCTCACTCTCTCAATCTCTCTCAATCTCCCTATATTCTGACTGACTCTGGGTATTTAACGGCAGCAGTCCCAGTAACTCTCTGGTCGAGTCCACTTATATGAAAAAGGGGTGGACCTCATAACAAAAAAAACAACACTCAATAATATCAGCTATGAACATGGACACAATGTCTTGACCATCTTTTGAAAAATGAAAACGTTATATATATATATATATATATATATATATATCATGGATCCTTACCTATAATTACAGAATGAACTCTTCCTAACACTATGTATACTACGCCTCTCAAGAGAGAGGGTCGAATCAAGCCGAGCTTCTACGGGCATTTTTTTGCCGAGCCTACGGGCTCGGGAAACCCACGTTAAACTCGGCCTTGTGCCACATGCAACCCTCGTGGGGGTGGCTAGATACCGAATCGAGTCGAGCCGATAGTAGTTCACTCCAAACCAGAATGACAGTCATACTAACACATTGCACATCTTGTATTATTATTTCGTGTAATATACCTTCGTTATTTCTAGTCTTGTGTTCATGTTGTTTTTCCTTGGTCCTAACCTGGACCATAACAATGTATATATTGTGCGGACATGTATTTATACATCAAACAGCTCTCTCCCGCCATCAATCTCACCTTGTTTAACAATGGCAACGGAGTGCTGAAAATCGTTTAAAAATAAAAAGTTTAAAGTTAAAAGAAAACTACTATATTAATTAAGTTTATTTTTCCAGGTTTTCAGATACCACGTTTGTGTCAGGCCCACTATCGCTTCTCAACTGAGCAATGGTGAGAGGAGTAAGATCATTCAGGCCTTCAGTAATGCTACCCACATTCATAGCTTGGATTCCATCTTCAAAGTCCATCAAGAGAACAGTGAATAAGTTTAAAGAAGAGGGAACAGAAAAAAACTGGATTAGGAGATCACAACAGGAAGAGAGATCATTTAAACTTAGAGCTAAAGAGATCAATTAGAAAAGATCGAATAAAACGCTTGGTAAATGAGAGAGGAGTTTCAGTTATGACAATCCAAAGAGCGGTAAAAAAAAAGCTGACTAAATGTTGACTGGTGACCCGAATGTACGCGCTCGGTGCTCGTCTTAGCTAGCTGGTCTATTTATATTCGTGTATTTATCACATTATAAAGAAAACCACGAATTCGAACCAAAATATTCAGTATTTAGACGGTCACCTTGAAATGAAAACGATGTTCTTCGTCTTTTCTAGCTGGTCTATTTATATTCGTGTATTTATCACATTATAAAGAAAACCCCGAATTCAAAGCAAAATGTTCAGCATTTAGACGGTCACCCTGAAACGAGGTTTTTCCTCTTTTCCAACTCGAGTATTTTATCGATTTTGGCCATAAGGCGTGTTTTATCTTTAAACAGACAATAATATGTGAAATATTGTCTTCTGCTTTCTCTGCTTACGTAGAGATATTGATTTAAATGTTGAATACTGTTTGTTTGTTCGATGTCAAATATTGAATGGAAAACATAAATGCTTTTTTAAAACAAAAATTGTATTGTAAAACAAACAAGATATTTTATCATCTGTTTGCATTGTCTGAAATAATACAAATTAATTTCTGTCTCTCTTACCTGACAAATTATTAATGAATTAAGTGAAGATGTACCAGTTTCTAATTTATATATTCTTATTTGCTACTGGATATATAATAATTATATAGGACACACACACATGCACATGCATACACACACACATGCACATGCATACACACACACGCACACACACACACACGCACACACACACACACATATATATTAGTTTTATGTGTGCAGCATTGTTTTATTTGTACAAATTTATTCAGACATTAACGAAAATTCTTTATTAAGGACTTTTGGTTCTTTTTCTATTATTCGGACCGTTATATATATATATATATATATATATATATATATATATATATATATATATATATATATAACGAAAATCTTGGTAATCCGTTTGGATAATTCCAAGCAGGATGAAAACCAGAGAGCTCAATGCTAAGTCAGAGGGAATAATTTAATTTAAAGAAAAACAGACCACTTTATGGTTCCATTCGTTATAATTTATTTCACCAGAGATTTTATCTCAGGATCTTCAGTCTTCACTTTCAAGGGTGAAAAAATGAATTTAAAATTTAAACTTTTGAAGGGCACTATTAAACTGATATAAGGTGACATAGAGGGTTTTTTTATGTAGCGATGTAAAATATTATATATATATATATATATATATATATATATATATTCTGTTTACACGTTATTTTTAATAGATTCAATTTATTTAAGTAAATGCTCTGTTTTTTTTTAAATTGAACAGTATTAATTACATTTACCGGTTTGTATGTTCGAAAAACCTCGTAGAAAATGTGTTCTCTAAGAAGAATCGAACCTGCGTTTGATTGGCAAAGTTAAATTAATGCTTTTAAACACACTATGAACACTTGTCTATAGCTAAGTGGTATAGCATGTCAGATCAATTGCCGATTCCATGCATATTTTCTACGAAATTTCTCGAACATTCGGATCGGTAAATATAGTTAATACTGTTGAAATGAAAAACACAGCATTTACTTAAATAAATTGTATCTATTAAGAATAACGTATAAGCAAAAATATATTAAATAATTGTCGGACATAGTCCATTTCTTTTATATATATATATATATATATATATATATATATATATATATATATATATATATATTAATTACCTTCCCAGACCAAAATAAAAGATTAGAACTCTTTACCAAAAATTTTTGACTAGGTTGCGAAAAAGGAAAAAAGAATAAACAAAAATATATCTAAAAAAAAAAAACAGTAATATAAATAAATCCAAATAAATAAATACACCACCCCCGCCAAAAGGGGCTACTGACAATGCACCACTGACCCGTATATATAATTTGTCAAGAAAAAAACAATACATGTGGCCTGATGACTGCGTCTAGCATGAAACAGTCTGTCGCCTCTGAGTATTGAATTCAATATTCACTTTTATATTTACATACACACTATCTCTGATATTGAGCACTTTATCCCATAAATATAGCACAACTTAAAACTATATTTCTTCACGCCCCCACCACACACATATATATATATATATATATATATATATATATATATATATATATATATATATATATATATATATATATATGAAAAGATTTCTCAGAGTTAACCTGTAGTAAAAAGACAATATTTATAAATGTAAAAGATCAGGAAAACTGTAGTATTTTGCATCTGTTTTCATGTAATTTACATGAAAACAAATGCATAATACTACCGACCAACTCTGTCATGTCTACTATCCTAAACAACAGAACAACCTATCCCATCTAAATAATCTTAAAATAGTCACAAACAATTCCCAAACCATTATGAATATACTCAAATCCTCAAATGCTAATAGCAATAATATTTCTGAAGCAGACATTTATAAAATAAATTGCCAAAACTGTTCCTCCCAATATATTGGAAAAACAAGTAGAAATTTAAAAAAAACGCATTTATGTGCACAAAAGAGACCTCACAAAAAACAACTTAGCTAATGCACTAGTCATACATAGAAATAAATTCAACCACAATTTTGATTTTAAAAATGCTACGCTCATAAAAAAAATAACTCACTCAGAAGGAAAACCCTCGAGAGTGACGCCATTGAATATTATTCAAATATTAATCTACGCCCAGGTTTTTTCCCAATATCACTTTTCTTAACAGAATTCCTACTCTCCCAAACAAACGTACACAACTGTATCAAGAAATGAAAAGAAAATGGTTGAATCCGTCAACACAACAATAAAAACAATATTTCCACACGTGACAGTACTTGACGTAATTTTCAGTTGACAATATGAATATAATAGCGTTTCCTAAATTCTTCCAGTTGCTAAGGACATTTAATTTGTTTTATTAAATTCATTTCGTTTTTGCCTTGAAAAAGTCCACATTGGACGAAACGAGTCGGCTAATATTACAGTTTTCCTACAGTCTTTTCACACACACACACACACACACACACACACACACACACACACACACACACACACATATATATATATATATATATATTAAGACATTTTTATGTTTAACATTCTTTTCACAGAAAATATTCGTCCTCCGACAGGATTCGAATATTTTCTATGAAAATTTCTCGGACATTCAGGCCGGTAAATGTTTTTTAATACTGTTTATTATAAACAGAGCATTTACTTAAATATTTGTATCTATAAAAAGAATGTTAAACATAAAAATGTCTTAAAATAATTGTCGGACTTTGTCTATTTCATAATGCGTGACGTCATTTGTTTACATTTGGATACGCATCAAGCAGACATGAATGTGCGTGAGAGATTCATAGAAGATTGAAGTTTAAATACAGTAAATTCGACCTTGCTAACCGAACGCTCCTTCGTGGCCAAATCGGTAAAGGAAAATGACGGTTCCATATAGGATACAGGTTCGAATCCTGTCGGAGGACGAATATTTTCTGTGAAAATTTCTCGGATATTCAGGCAGGTAAATGTTTAATATTAAATATTTGTGTCGATAAAAAGAATGTATAAACATAAAATGTCTTAAAATAATTGTCGGACTTTGTCCATTTCATAATATATATATATATATGAAAAGTTGGAAATGCAACTAGAGTCTTTAAAATTATTTATTTGGAGTAACATTACTGATTTCATAATTCTATATTTTCAAAAATTAACTTGCGATAGTGAATTGCGGCTATGTCATGATATGTCGCGCATCTGATTCAACGAATCATGGGACAAAGTTGAAAAAAGTCTTTGTGTGATACGTTTCTTCCTTTCGGCTTTCATCTAAGATCAACATGAAATTGTCAAATCTATGTCTAAAACAATAAAAGAATTAATTAATGCAAAACAAAATGATAAGCTAAAACTTGAAGCAGGAATTTACTCAATTACCTGTAATAATTGCCACAAGGAATACATCAGAGAAACCTCAAGGAATTTAAATAAAATATTACATGAATACAAAAGGGATATTTTACAAAACAATACATTAAACGCATTAGTTGCTCACCGTAACGAAACTGGCAATTTTTCATTTAAAAATTCCTACTCTAATTAAGATAGAAAACAATAAGATTTAACCGCTAGATCATTCACATTAAATTTGCATCCAGGTTCCTATAATATTTCACCATTCTTGGCAGACCTTTTACTTTCACAATATGGGATATTTAGTAACGAAAGCGATGGAAATTAAAAATTACTATGTTTATAGAATATTTCTTCAAATTGTAATACATACAAATATTTCTTCATTTTACATACATACAAATATTTCTTCCCTTTTTACAACCAAGCTCTAAAAACTGGTGGCTAAAAATACTCTAACATCAATCATATAAAAAATAACCGTAAAAAACCTGAAGTAAAACAGAAAAAGAAAAATTTCGCCATTCAACCAAATGGGACAAAAATTCCTAGCTTTAATCGAAAAACGTTTTCCTGATAACAGTAAACTTAGCAAGATTTTTTAAATAAAAACACGCTAAAATTAAGTTACAGCTGTACTGAAAATTTAGAAAGGATTATAAAATAAAACATAATAAAATATTGAAAAACTACGCTTGCCAAAATCAAATAAATAAAGATCATGAAATGAAATTAGATAATAATAATGAAAAATTATGTAATTGTGAGAAACCATGAAAATTGCCCTTTGAATAGAAAATTCTGCATAGAATCCGTAGTACGCCAATGCAATCTCATCCATTAAGAATCCAGATAATGAAAAGATATATATAGGATCCACAAGAAATGAATTTAAAATGAGGTGGAGACATCACCAAAGTTATTTTAATAATATTAGAAACCAAAACCAAACATCCTTATCTAAATATTTTTGTCATTTAAAAAAAAATAAAACACCAACAGTAAAATGGAAAATAATAAATAGAACAAAAACTTGTAGAACCTAGGATGACCCATGCCCTTTATGCCTACATAAAAAACTACATATTATCAAGTTTCTAAAAAACAAAAAAATATTAAATCAAAGAAATGAAATAGCGTTTTTTTGCGGACACCACCAAATATACGCCTTTAAAAATTAGTAATTTATAAATAGATAAAAAAAATTTTTACAACAGAAATTAAATCTTAATATATATATATATATATATATATATATATATATATATATATTCCACAATGCCATATAAAAGTAATTACCCAATACCATATCATATCTATCAGCAAATTAAGTTAATTTCACACACGTATAAAACTATAGAATTAAAATAAAAAAAAGGGAAAATGGTTATTGTAGCCAGACAAAAACAAAAATCCCTCAACCGAAACCCCACACAACTCCATTAAATTTGACATATAATAAACATTCATAACATCATCCCAGTAGCGACACTTTAATAACGAAAGAAAAAATACAAAACAGATTACACCTCCATTTCCACCCTATAAATGAGTAAAACTTTTCTTCAGTTAGTTATTCTAAACATTGCTTGAGAATGAAACTGAACTCTAAATTTCAAGTTTAATATTGAAATTAAACTTTAGGAGTTGAGTCAAGTTTTGAAACATAGTGATTTCTTTGTCGCGATGGAATCATATTTACAAAAATAATCATATATACATTCTATTTATACGTTACAGAAAATATATTTAATAATTCCATATATATATATATATATATATATATATATATATATATATATATATATATATAGAGTTGTGGACGGAATTATTTACCCCCCTTCCATGTTTCCAAATAAAGTTGCATTACCTCACATTTTTTATCTAAACTTCATCTGTATTTTTCAAATATGGTGACATAATGGATTTGAAAAAATGTGAAATGATGCCCACAACAATTTTTTTTATTTTAATGAGAAACAATAATACAAAAAAAACATCAAAAAACACATTTAAAATGGGACATAATTATTGGCCCCCTTTCCTCAATAATCACTTGTGTAATCTTTATTCTTGATTATTTTCTTCAATCGTTTTTTATAGTTCCTTACACTATCATTTCACACACCAATAGGTATTTTGATCCATTCTTCCTTGGCAAAGGCTTCTAGTTGCTCCAGATTCAAAGGAACACTTTCTTTTAATTTTTTCTTCGAATATGCCCATAATTATTTGATGGGGTTTAAGGACTTTGTATGTCGTGCACCAATACCTTAATTTTGCTGTCATCTAAGTATTTTGTAACAATTTGTGCCGTGTGTTTCGGGTCATTGTCACCTTGGAACGTCCAATAACGCCCCAAAGACCGCTTTCGCTCAATTCCTTTTATATTGTTTTAAGAATAGCCAAATACTTCACTTTATCTATGATAGCACGTAGTTTCATTAGTTCTTCTGGTCCAGAGGCAGCAAAACATCCCCAGAGCAGGATATCCTCACCACCGTGCTTAGTTGTAGGGAGGGCATTTTTTCGTTTGTGCCCTTCATATATAACGGGAGTTCATGTAACCAAATAATTCTAGTTTGGTTTCGTCTGACCATAAAACAGAGTTACAATATTTACTTCCATGTTCTCAATGGCTTCTAGCATAAGCTAATCTGCATTTAAATGTTTAGCTTTAAGCAACAGAGTTTTCCTTGGGAGACGAGCTCGAAGTCTGCTCGATGAAAGCATCAAGTGACTGTCGTCGATTCATTCAACTATGATGTATTTACATCATTGACAAAGTTCTTTGTCGTTCAGCGAGGATTCTTCGAACCATCTCTAACAATTTTCCTTTCCATTCTCCCAGAAAACGTTTTCTACCAGTCCTTGATTTATTCTCAACACAATGAGTCTCGTGGTACTTCTTGATAATGCTACGAATTATCGATCTAGGAAGATTTAAGCGCTTGGAAAGTGTTGTATATCTATGACTGTTTGTACGGATTAACTATCTTCATTCAGTCCTTCTTGTCAAGTTCAGCCGTCTTCGTTATGGTTGCAAGACTAATAAGTTATCGTGGTACGTGGCACTTACATATTGTCTTCTTCATTACCTTTTAGAATGTTATAGAATCAGTTCAATACTATTTCTGCTCTCTTTAGGGCATTTTTACGACTGCTCTTTAATATCTAAGGGCTCATTTCACCCTTAAAATTCAAGTATATATATGTATATTTGGAAGTGAGTTGAAACGAGAAATTTTCCGCATCATTTCATGCATATACACCTATATACTCACACACACATACATGTGATTGATATACACCTCGTTTAATGCATATAGATGAGAAGATAGATAGATAATGAACGCACCGAGATAGATAGATATATATATAGAGAGATATAGTTAGATAGATAATGAACAGACCAATATATATATATATATATATATATATATATATATATAGATAGATAGATAGATAGATAGATAGATAGAGAAAGAGAGAGAAAGAAAGAGAGTGAAAGAAAGAGAGTGAAAGAGAGAGAGAGATATATAAACACACAGATAGATAGATAGATAGATAGATAGATAGATAGATAGAAAGAGAGAGCTAGAAAAAGAGAGAGAGATATGAACACACCGAGATAGATAGATAGATAGATAGATAGATAGATAACAATCAAGCAGTTCAAATGGTTTATCTTCCGACTTGAAGTTTCACTTTCACCGTTCCGTTCGTTAGGGAAAGATAAATGTATTAGATTCATTAACACATAATCCCATTTATACATTATTGTAAATACGCTAAAATAAAATAAATTATTATTGACATTTAATTCAAATTTATACTTTAAATTTGTTCCATACTAAAAATCTTTATAACTTGACATTTAATCTGAAATTGTTCAAACATGTATTTCACAATTTTAGCCTTATAAAAAACGTGTTTTTTAAAAGCATTAATAAAATAACATTTGATAGAAAATAGAAATGAAAAGGACACTAAAAATTAACATGAGAAAGAAACTGTTGAAATTTCTAGAGCACATAATGAGGAAAGAGGGATTAGAGAATCTGACACTTATAAGGCATATTTAAGGCAAGAGAGACAGGGGAAAACGCATAAACTGACGATATTGTGCACATGAATACTAGAACAGGGATTAGGGGAGATAGCAAAAAAGACAACCCTTACTAACAGCTAGAAAAAACAGGAAATTGTGGCGAGCCATGATCGCCAAAGTTCTGAAAGAACTTGGCACATAGAAGAAGTTCTGCTAATCATTTACACAAGCCTGTATATTATTCGCTGCATTCATCTTGCCTTCAACATGCCATGTGAGTATTACATTTTCCAAGCTTTCTTTCTTCATTATGTGCCCTAGATATTTTAACTCTTTCACGGTGGAGTAATGGATAGCGGATCGGATTGAGGAATCGGCGAGACGAGTTCGGATTCCAGTCAAATTATTATATTCACTTATGTGCTAATATCCTTGGGAAAGGTAGGAATCCTCATCTTCTCCCACCAGCTATGGGTAAATAGCAAGACAGACTGAGTTCTATAACCTTGGATGGAAACTGGTCGACTGAAGAAAGAAATGGCAACCTACTGCGGGAAAAATCTGCCTCGTCACTCATGTATCGAAAGATATATGATCGCCTAAGCATGTATCACACTTAACTGACTGATTTTTCTGATACAAACTATAAGATTTCTTTTTGATTCCATTTTCTCTGAAATATCGTCATTGATCACATATTCAGTCAATGGTATTCCCAGCATCCTTCTGTAGAACCAAATTTATGTTGCTTCAAGTCTCTCCTTAATCTGCAAGGAGATTGTCCCGCATTTACTGCCATATTGGAAGACTGATATTAAATAATAGGGCAGTAGTTTTTCTTTCTTTCTAACGAAATTTTCCTGTTTCTTAATACTTTGCTTAATTTCTGGAATTGATATTCCGATACGTCTTCGGATTTCGGTGTCACATTTTCCGTCTTCTATCAAAACACATCCCAGATATTTAAGTTTTTGTACTTGCTTGATTTTTGCATCTTCAATTCATACTTCGCATCTTGTGTTGTTGCATATTATATGCACGGTGAATATAAATGTTTTAATGATTTTAAAATTGAGGTTATATTATTTGTACTACATTAAATGCATATAGTGATTTTCCATGCGTAGCTTAGATGTGGCACAAAGCCGAAAGTATGGGGCACCCAGTGAGGATCGAACTCACTACTCAGTCGTAATTTATCTAGCGAGACAAGTTTCCTAACCATTACACCGTCTTGGGGCGCCCACATTACATGCATATAAGATGGGATTTTTTTGATAAATCATTCTCTGTTACTTATGTCAAAACTTAGCTTAGACTGTCGGCTGGAGGTTTTGAAGCTATGTTACGCTTGAGATTTCAGAAGCAGCAATGAGAGCTTATAAAACAAGGAAGAATTTAAAACAGGATCCTTTTTCTCTATCAACAATTAATCATCTGTCAAAGACACTGCATGATATTCCTACAAGTTGGAGGCATTGCTTAGAATCTGGGCGTACAAGTTATGGATAGTCTGTCAATAATTCCATCAAGCGAGCAACCTTGGTTAAAAAAAACAAAATGGAGGAACAACTGAAAATTTGTTGTAATTTCAGAAACACCATTTCATACACATTTATTTCAAAATATATGCTGTTGTTTTCACAGTTGCTTACTTGGAATTATAATGGTTTTAAAATATCCTTTCATTTATATTCACCCTGTTTATAGACAATTACGGGTACGTGACCGAGTGGTTAGATCGCGTTCCGATTATGAGACTATGGTTTCGAGTCTCACCGTGTCTAGAAGGTGACTTCTTAATGTTATCTGCCAGGAGAGGTGATCCCAGCCAGTGGCACCTTTAAAAAAATACCTGAAAACCATGCCACGGGTTGACACAAACCTTGTGAGTGAATGTGGAAGCTGACATTTCCTAGTCATCGTGATCGATGGTTTGAGCGTGTTAGACTTATTCATACTTGTTCAGATAATGCGTTCTCTCTCAGAAACTGAAACTAAGGTCAGTATAGTTGCAGTATAAACCACAGGTTATTTCTGTGGGTGTTGAACAAAGACAAATATGCCTGAGCAGGCGTCACCATAATTGCTTAGCCGGATATGATCGGTGAAAAATATGAAAACGAACGTAATAAAAAAAAATGTCGGTCTGCCTACTTTAAGAAAAAATATGTATCCATGTTCAAACGTTATTAAATAAATCCACCCCCAGTTTCGAGGAAGCCCTTAGATTGCCACTTCGTGTTAATAATATTAATTATAATGTCCAAAGACCTTTAGCAATTGGTTGTCAGCATTAGCACTGACCCCGAAACTCTCCAACAGGAAGCGGGCTTGCATAACGTTTTCTTTTTACGCATTTCTCTAACTTTGTTACATAAATAGATCTTTACTACTCAAATCCTTTCTTCCTTTTTCTTGATTTTCGTCATTCTGTTGCCATGTGGAAACGTTACAAATTATTGGCATCATTTTTTTTTTAAAGTTTAATATTTCTTAAGGTTTTCTTCCGCATTGCGCTTGACTCTCCTGTCAATAATTAAAAATAAATAAATAAATAAACAACATATTCTTTCCACCGTTCTTTTTGCGAAGGCAAGAATTAGAATGGGACAGAACTAGAAGGTTATCAGATTACTTAGCTTATAATAATGTTACTCTTTGTAATACCATTACTATTAAATTTAAATCCATTTGTGGGAGGCATTGCCACAAACGTTTTATTTTATTGATTGATTCACTTTCTAAAGTTTATAAACAGGTTGCAGGTTATTTAAAGCCAGAATATATTTTTAGCTTGTAAGAATTTTTTTTTTTTAGATAATAATGGTTGAGTGATACAACTCTTACTAATTAACCCATAGCTGGGGAAGAAGAGGTGAATTCAAAACCTAATCAGAATTTCATAAACAAACAAGAAAGTATGACGTGGAAATAAAATGGGGGATCAATCCCATATGAAAATTGATATATGGACGGATCCCTCACTTTGGGGTCACGCTATTTTTTCCGTTTATATCCCAAAAATATAAATAAATCTAAAAGACATGTCTGTGTAGCTAATCAGTATTTTATTGATTGATTGATTCTTTTTCTTTTTCTACGACCTATCAACGCTTTTCACGTTATTTAAAGCCAGAAAATATTTTTAGATTGTATTTTTTTTAGATATTAATGATTTTAGTGATACAATTCTTACTAATTAGCCCATAGCTGAGGGAAGAGAAAGGATAGATTCATACCTTTCCCAAAGGTATTTACAATTAAGTGAATATAACCAATCTCATTAGAATTCGAACTAAGTTCTCCGATTAACAATGCCGGGACATTATCTATTACACTACCCGCATATCCAAGCTTACAGTACCTGATATTCCCAAAACCTTTCTGTAGTATTTCCACTGAATGTTTTATATATATATATATATGAAGAAATATAGCACACCTTAAGAGTATATTTCTTGATTTTATATATATATATATATATATATATATAGCACATATAGAGTATATTTCTTCATATATATATATATATATATATATGAAGAAATATACTCTTAAGGTATATATATATATATATATATATGAAGAAATATACTCTTAAGGTGTGCTATATTTATGTGAGAAAGTGCTCAATATCAAAGACAGAGCCTGTGTAAATATAAAAGTGAACATTGAAGTCAACACTTAGAGGCGACAGGCTGGTTCATGCCAAACGCAATCGTCAGGCCACCTGACGATTGTGTCTAGAATGAAACAGCCTGAATGACTAGAGGTACTGTCTCAATAGAGTCACTGAAGAAAAGAGAAATGGAACCCACTCATCATTCTCAAGAGATAACGGCATCCCTTGTGATTGATTCCTAGCTTTTTAAAAAGAGACATGCACGGCAAGTATTACCTCTGACAGTTTGGGATAGACAGAAAATCAAAAAGTAATCCTAAGAGAACTAGTAATTCTAACAGGATTAATTATTGATGTGCAGAAGCTTTTAACAACATAACATGTGCAACTGACTCTATGTTGATAGCAAACTAAGTGAGAACGATGCATCTTATCTAACTCCAAATTTAAAGCTGTCTTTATATCTTCAGCCTTTCTCGTTATACACTAGTAACTGGTGATTTTTTTTTAATCGTACTCACTTCCCTATAAGACTCCATAGATCAAAACATTATCAGCCTGAAGAATTTTCCCCGAATAGCGAAACGTAAAATTATTTTTATCTGATTTATCATTCAAATAACCATTATTATTCCGATATATAAATTTGCCTGTCAAACACACTTATGAGTCTGTCCCAAAAGTTTCTGCTGCTAAAACTCACACCATGGAAGCGTTTAACCCAAGAGAACCACCTTGGCCCTCCAGCTTCCATGCAGTGCGTCAAAACATCCTCAAGCGATAGATCAATCTTTTGGTGGTCCTGGCGGATAATATTTGTCTTTCCGGCGACTACGGGGTCCGCTGCGAGGTTGTGGCGAGTTTACAGATGTCGGGTCGGACTGATAGATATAGAAGAGGTGGTGGGCTGACTGCAAGTGTCAAGCGAGACCTCTGCTGATCACTATGGCGGCGGCGCGACACCTCTGCTGATCACTATGGCGGCGGCGTTCCATTCCGACGTGATCATATTGAAACGGAACGCTGATCTTGAAAAAAAATTCAGTTATCTGTTTTGATTAGTCTTAATCTTATGTCCATCGTCTTCTCATGTTGAATTGAATATAGTCTAATGTTAATTATGTTTTATTAATATGTCCTGAAGATGGTTGACTAGACCGAAACGTTCGACGTTGACATTATATTAACATTAAAACAGCATAATTGCATATTAGGATTTTTGTTTGTTTTTCCGTATATTTTTCTTCATACTGTCGGATCTATATCCATATATTTGCTTACACACACACACACACACACATATATATATATATATATATATATATATATATATATATATATGCCTATAAAAATTGTTGTCGATAGTGGAATAACACCGATTTCTAATAAGTTGGAAAATCTTGATATTTTTTTTCTTTCGGTAGGGAGTGATTATTCTTGATTGTGCTACATTTTTAAGTGATCTTTTATCATATCATTTTCTTAGAATTTCTAGAAACTAGTCCATTACACTATACCATACGTTCAATATTCAAAATCGTTGTATCTCCATATTGACCGGAGTGAGAGACAGACCCGTTTAAGGGAAAAGTATAATAAGAGAATATCAACGAAAATCTTTATCATATCCTGCGACCAAAGGGTTCGTGATGAATTCACTGAGGTCATTAACGTCTGCTGGATTTGGAAGTAAGCCCAGACTAAGAAAAAACTATTCAATATCAAAAACTAATGAAAGTTGCAAGTCTAGCCGATCATTTTGTAATTTCACCAAAACTTTATTGTACACCCTTGTGCAAATTAATTGAATCAACTGCTTTAGTTTCCTTTCTTTCAACATATGGACAGTTTTAGACCCACTGGAGTGACAGGGTGTCATCAACTTCTATTTTTTTTTGTTAGATTGGTGTGCAGCAATATGAATGTATTTTCGAGGTGTATGATGAAATTTGTTTGGCCTTGAAAAATATTGCGTCATCCGTGAGTGTATTAGATTTTCATTACGCACAAACACTATTTTCTCGAGTGTCCATTAGTTGTCCTACGGCCATTGTCTATGATGGATGTTACTCA
>CAHIKZ030005377.1:2145000-2152500 GCA_903632075.3 Acanthosepion pharaonis
AACCTGTAGTACATTTGTAGAGTATTAGGTGATATTTAGCGTGTGTTTAAAATGTTCGCTTTTCAGAGGCTTTCAGATTTCAGATGTTCTGATATGCGATCGTCAACCTGTAGTACATTAGCAGAGTATTAGGTGATATTTAGCGTGTATTTAAAATGTTCGGTTTTCAGAGGCTATCGGATTTCAGATGTCCGGATATGCGATTGCCAACCTCTAGTACATTTATATAGTATTAGGTTATATTTAGCATCTTTTTCAGTTGAGACGGTTGAGGTTAATGTGCCACATAATAAGGAAGGACTGCTTGGAAAATCAGATACTCACGGGACAGACAAAGGGCAAGAGGAACGGCGGAAAACAACGCATAACATACTTTATATATATATATATATATATATATATATATATATATATATATATATATATATATATATATATATAGTGATATTTATTTATAATATATGAATTTTTACAGAGACGAATTAAAACTTTGTTACTTACAACTGGATATTCAGTGTTTATCGTAGAAAAATAATTTTTTACCTTTTATATACTTTTTTTTTTACTTTAACCGGATTCGCTTAGCCTTTCAAAAAGGTTTTAACTGTTTCTATCTCCACGTGTTGATGCTAATGTTTTGAATAAATGAAAAAAAAAAAATGAAAATCAAGGGGCGTAATTGGCTTTATATGTCGTTTATGGTAAGGTAAATTTGGTAGAATCTATTTATGCAATGAATTAAGTATGGGTTTGAACTTGTTAATGAAAAATATTTCCTTATTAATCCGCCTTTGTTCAGTGGTTCTGTAGTCGCACTGGTAGAATGGGAAGACACTAAAATTTGGTAGATTGCGTCCTCGGCATTAATCTATATGTTAACTAAGGTGTATTTTTCTGGTGTAGGAGTCCCTAATTTGTTGGTGATGAGCTGTCATCCTTTTCCGGAGTGATGTAATGCTCGTAGCAACTTTTGCATGTAATTGAAGTGAGTTTTACTAAATGGATGGCTGAACATGGCTTAGGTGAAATAACAAAGACAAAGATGATTAACACCTACAAGGAATAGAAAATTGTGGAGAGCCATGGTCGCCGAATTAATACGAATTAATATCCCTTCTCTCGACAATATCTCCTTTTTGCATCTTTTCACCTGAAACACACTCGTGCGAACATCTCACTTAACCTCGCGAAGCGGATATGTACAATAGTCTCAAACAAAAACAAAAGAGACCACAGACTAAAAGAGATGGAAAAAAATATTCACCAAGAGAAAATACCCCCAAAGTTTGGTCGACAATAGTATTGAAAACGCTAAACAAATTAATATCCATACACTCTAAGAACAAAAAGAAATAAAGAAAAAAAGGTCATAGTTTATATCGCAACTTTCCATGCAAAGAACACAGACATCTACACACACATAGAATTAAATCTACCAATCCTACTAAAGGACAAAAAAAAAAAAAATGAAAAGCCTATTAAAAAAATACCCGAACATAAAAAGTAAACGACAACCTCAATCACTAAAAAAAAAGGCACTGACGAGTGCAAAACCGCAGGAAGCAATTAAAGACCTTCCGGTGAAAAAACCGACCACTTTGCGGAGTATGCAACTACCAATTATAGGGCCACGTGAGATCTACTTGGACAATTTAAAACAAACAGCAAGGGTTCCGAAACATTCTCTTCCACGACATATTTCCAAAAGAATTTTTTATAAGAGGATGTGTCAGTTTTATTTTTCTTAGAGTTTTCTTTTCTTTAAGTCAAAGGACTCTTATTTCTATGCTTTACGTTTTCCTATTTTTCCATATATATATATATATATATGTTATGAAATGGACAAAGTCCGACAATTATTTTGAGACATTTTATGTTTATACATTCTTTATATAGATACAAATATTTAAGTAAATGCTCTGTTTAAAGTAAACAGTATTAAACAATATTTACCGGCCTGAATGTCCGAGAAATTTTCACAGAAAATATTCGTCCTCCGAACCTGTATCCTATATGGAACCGTCATATAGCCTGACGTGCCTTTTAACCGATTCGGCCACAGAGGATCGTTCGGTTAACTAGGTCGAATTTACTGCTTTTAAACTTCAATCATCCATGAATCTCACGTACATTCATATCTGCTCATGGCGTATCAAATGTAAATAAATGACGTCACATATGAAATGGACAAAGTCCGACAATTATTTTATTTCTCGGACATTCAGGCCGGTAAATGTTGTTTAATACGGTTTATTATAAACAAAGCATTTACTTAAATATTTGTATCTATAAAAAGAATTTATAAACATAAAATGTCTTAAAATATGTATATATGTGTTATCTTTATTTTGTTTAAACGTTATTTTTGGTGCATACTCTTATTCGAATAGAAATTAATTTTAATTAAAGAGTATTTTTTTATCCAAATACATCTACCTGAATATTCGAGAAATCTGAGTCAGAAAAATCTGAGTCAGAAAAATATGAGTCCTCCGGTAAGATTCGAACCTGAATCCCCTATGGAGAACCATAACTGGATTTAACATGCTTGACCGCTCAGCCACGTAGGACTTACGCTCAAACAAAGTCTGAATAGTACCATTTGAACACGCACTTCTCTGCTGATTCTCGTAACATCCATATCTGCTCTGTATTGTATCCTAACGTAAACAAAGACATTTTTTGTTAGGAAATAAATTAAATCCGATATATTGTTATTTTGAATTTATTTTGCTTAACCATTATTTATTATAGATACTCATATTCGAGTAGAAGCTCTATTTTTTAATTAAACATCTACCGGCCTGAATACTCCAGAAATCTTGTCAGAAAAATATGCGTCTCGAATCAAATGAACGAGAGAATACATACACACACACATATATATATATATATATATATATATATATATATATGTGTGTGTGTGTGTGTGTGTGTGTGTGTGTGTGTGTGTGTTCTCTCGTTAACTAACCACTGTGTCATGTGTCCTTGGTGGAGAACTTGGAGAGGGGAATTAACAGGAGATAATTGATAACTGACATCCATTAGACATGGCACGTGGAACTAGAACAGTCTACCCCAGTGAGCGAAATAAAGGGTTCAGTCTGATATTCCAATCACCTGAAGAAGGCTGGAGCTTACAACGGCCGAAACGTTGAAATAAATATGCGACAAAGATGAGGAGAATGAGGACAATAGTCCGATTAAGAAATGCCCTTTTTTTTTTTTTCCTTTTGTTTCTCGGGCTGTATGGATGTTTGCTTTTTCAATACGATTGTCAACCAAACTTTGAGGGCATTTTCTGTTGCTGAGTATTTTTTCCATCCCTTTTAGTCTGTAGTCTCTTTTGGTTGTGTTTGAGACTATTTTATATATCCGCTTCGCATGGATAAGTGGGATGTTGGTACGAGTGTGTTTCAGCTGAAAAGATGTCAAAAGGAGAGAGTCAGTCGGTTTAAAGTAGGATTCTAGTTTAATGTTTGTTTTTGTTATTAATATATCTAAAATTGGAAGTCTTTGTTGATGTACTCCACCGTGAATTCGATACTAGGATTTATATTACTAATGCATGTTTGGAATGTCTTTAGTTTATCCAGATTTTCATGCCATTGAATGAAACAGTCATCTAGATATATTTTCCAGCTTTTTTTTATCTTTCAACTGAAGTCATTCCCATAGATTTCCAAGTTTCTGTCATAGATTTTTTAGTTCATGGTATCTCATGACTAGGTTGGCATATATTGGTAAAACCTTTGTCTCCATGGCCGTTCGTGATTTTTGTCGTGTTAGTCTCAAACACAACCAAAAGACAGCACAGACTAAAACAGATGGAAAAAAATACTCAACAACAGAAAATGCCCTCAAAGTCCGAGAAAGAAAATAATTGTCGGGTTTGTTGAACAAGAAATACTTGTTTTTAAGATGAATTTTAGGCTTTCTATGATATAATTTCCTCTGATATGATTTTGTAGCTCATGGGGAAACGTTTCTAGCCAGTATTTAATGGACTCTATTCCGTAGTCATGTAGGATGTTGTTATACACTTTGTGGCACCATGCATCCAGGCAGAGAAAGAAAGGCAGAAAAGGAAACGAAAGAAAAGAAGAAAGCAAGGGAAAAGTGAGGCGAGATCCGAATCATAGGTGATAAGCGAACACACACACACGGCTAAGAGGCAATAAAAAAAGGGTTATTTTGATAAGTGGCAAATGGCGGAAGAGTTTCATTACAATGACAATGAGATTTGAGTGGGTAGGGAAGTGTTATCTAAGGATATGTAAACAAATTATTCGTACGGGAAGGCATCGGCCAAGGGAAAAATTCAAGTGAAAATGTTATTTCGAAAGGGACGAAAAGAAACAGGCGACTAAAAAGACTTTGGACAGATATGAAAATTAAAGGCCACCTACGAGTAATCGTTGACCGATCTTCCTACTTGGCCTGCGCGAATGGAATTGTGTTATCAAGAAATGTTCCCCAAAGAAAGTCCACTTGAAAACGTTAATTTTGATAATTGACAAAACACAGGTGTAGCTACAGAGCCTTAGTTAGATATGGAAAATTAAAATCCCACACAAGCAGTCTCGCTAACTAAATTCTTTTCAACAAAACAACGTTGCCCTGCGATAATAAAATTTTGTTATCAGACACATGTACCGAAGGAAAATGAATAAAACTAGAAATGTTTTTTTTTCTTTCTTGGAGACGTCAGACTGACTGAAAACTTGGGGATAATTCTTTTTGAGGCCATGTCGGGAAAACCAACCATCTTGAGGAATTAACCATAAACTACTTGACAAAAGCCACGTGTTGAACAAAGAGTTGTCATATTATCCGTTCATGATAACGGCGATTTGAAAGAAAGAAAAAGGAAAGAGAATAATTAATTTTTCTTTTTTAGTTAAGCCGCGGATTGTTCACGCCCGACTAAGACGTCATTGGTCAAGTGTTGATCACGTGACGCACGAAGGAGGAGCAAAGATACCCGACCAAGACCTCATTGGCCGAGAGTGACCACGTGACGCACGAAGAAGCCTGTCGACGTCCCCATCCAGAGTATAAGTATGAGAAGCTGCTACGAAGAAGTGGGAGGGCAGTTCACGCCCTCAGAAGCATGGTGAGAAAGTGGGGAGGAAAAAGTTACCAAAAATAGAAAAGAGTGGAAAATCCCTAACCAGAAATAAAAGGGTGGATATGTATTTAGAATTATCGAGGAACTCCTGACGCCAACAGACCCAACCCGGTTTTGTCGGCGTCAATATAAGCCAGGCCCCAACAGGCAGAAATCAGTTCGGGCCCTGGCGGCAGAGATGATAGACCAAGATAGCTGACCAAGATTCAAGCAAAATTTCGGACCTCTTCAACCAAGAACAATTATTTTGAAGAGCGACTTGGAACCAGACCACTGAAATAAGTTTTTTCGACTTTCGTCCAAAGACACCGAAACACAAATTTCTTAGAGAGCAAACAACTTGAAGCGTTAAAACTTGCCTAGCGAAAACGACGTGTCACAATCCACAGAACGGGTCGGGAGATAGATGCAGTCCTATGTATCGAACAACTAGACATAAAGTTTGTTACCTTTTCTTTTGATACTTTGAACTTTTATGAGTTTTCATTTTAATTTCTTTTATGCATATTTGTGTGTTATCACCCCGTTGAACTCAATTTGCATTACGGCCCCAACCACTGTTTGATCTCGTCTGTCTAAGATCAATTCACAACGTGGGTAGGCAGACTGGGGATCAGTGCAGTTACCTTGGTAACCAGGCGTTGGAAGCGAGTTGGGAACGGCGAGGCTGATATCAAATCTAACCAGATTCCCACCCGAATCACCAAAAGGTTAGAACGTCACATTTGGGTGCCGCGACCGATACCAAGCCAGTTGGTCGTCACAGTACGAGACAACACGACTGACGCGACAGGCAGACGTTTGGAGCAGCGACACCCGGACGGAGCAGCGAGGAGCGAACAGCTGGCGCCGCGGCGAAGACGTCACAATTGGTGCTGTTTAGGGACGTCACAACTTGTGTCGTGACCGGGATAGGACCCTGGAACGGCCACGTCACAACTGGCGCCGTGGTAGATCAGGATAGAACGTCACAGTTGGCGCTGCGACCGGGGGACGACGTCACACATAATTATAAAATTAAAAATTATTTCTCGTGTGACTCAGAGAATTTAATATACCTAATTACATGCAAAAGTTGCTACGAGCATTACATTGGCCAAACCGGCCAGTCACTCCGGAAAAGGATGACAGCTCATCGCCAACAAATTAGGGACACCTACACCAGAAAAATGTACCTTAGCCAGCATATAGATGAATGCAGAGGACGCAATCTACCAGATTTTAGTGTCCTCCCATTCTACCAGTGCGACTACAGAACCACTGAACAAGGGCGGATTAATAAGGAAATATTTTTCATCAACAAGTTCAAACCCATACTTAATTCATTGCATAAATAGATTCTACCAAATTCACCTTACCATAAACGACATATAAAGCCAATTACGCTCCTTGATTTTCATTTTTTTTTCATTTGTTCAAAACATAAGCATCAACACGTGGAGATAGAAACGGTTAAAACATTTCTGAAAGGCTAAGCGAATCCGGTTAAAGTAATAAAAAAAAGTATATAAAAAAGGTAAAAAATTATTTTTCTACAAAAACACTGAATATATATATACATATATATATATTGAACAATAAAAAATATTAAAAAATGAAAATCGTCATACACACTGGGTTGTATATTAATATTCTTTCGTTTATATTATTATTTCATTTAGATTCCTCGACTAGTTTCGGCCAACATGGCCATCATCAGGAGAAAAATAAATTTCTGCTTGCTGGGAGCAGTGAACTACAGAAATGAATGTCTTGATGGAGAAAATGAACTTTTGTCTGTAGTTTTCATTTCATTTTTATTTTTTAACCTGGATATTGGTCAGTCTTTGTTTTGGTCAAACAGTCTCTTTTAAGTTGTTATTTGAGATAAGAGCTGGATGGATTCATGCTGCTCTGAATTCCCTTGGTCATTTTGACAGTTTTATTGGTTCCTGGAAAGGGGGATGTGTCTCCGTTAAGTGTGTGTGTGTGTGTTATTTGGTTCTTAGTGAGTGAGTGAGTATGATGTGTGTAAGCGTGTATACTACTATGGGTGTGTGTTATCATTTGGCTCATTAGGGAGTGAGTGAGTATGATATGTATATATTCGTGTGGGTGTGTGTATAAGTGTCAGGCCTCAACACCTCCATAATCATATCTGTTTTGTGTGGGTGAGAAATGTGGGTAGGTCCTGATTTGTGGGGTTATATATTAATACTATCTATATTGTTACATTTGTTGTTAAGCCAGGCTGGATAGTGTGTTTTAGCCGCTGTCTCCACTTATTTGCATGGAACTCTAAAATCTTTCTAATATTATCTGTTCTGAACTTTTCTATTCTCTCAATTATAGTGAATTTGGCATGAGTTTTAAAATCGTGTTTTTCTAGG
>CAHIKZ030005377.1:2157500-2165000 GCA_903632075.3 Acanthosepion pharaonis
ACAAGCACTCAGAGTGTATATATATATATATATATATATATATATATATATATATATATATATATATATATATATATATATATATATAGGGTTGAAAAGTCACTAGTGTGGCTGAATTTAATTTTCTTTTATATTAATTTAATTGTATTTGTGTGTGTGCTTTTGCATGTGTATGTGTGAAAGGAAATGCCCTTAATCTCGAGCCATATTTCGTTTTTACTTTTACGGTTTCAGTTCGTTCCCTTATATTTCCAATACAAAACTCCGATTTCATTATAAACTTTGAAAATTAGTTGTTTTTATCCCAGAACATCGAAGATTTATGCATCTCGTGATTAATTAATGAATTCATTTATTTGTCTACAATCGATAAAGAAAGACAAACAGAGAAAACTAGAAAACTACTGATTTCCATCTTTTTTCTTTAATAAATCATTTTAGCCATTGTATTCTTCTCAGCCTGTAAAGGCCATTTGTTGAACGTAGTTCTTCCCCAGATTTGTGAGCATGAATGAAGCATTACGCATCTTGGGAGATGATGAATCAAAAAGAGACATGATCGTCAAAGAATTCCATATCTGCCTCTATCAACCCAAGATTATTTGCTCGTCGATAAATATAACGCACCTCATTCCAAGCCGTTTTGCCTCACACCATCCTAGGAACCAAGATTACAGCACGTGGTGTTTTCAAGCGCTCACCCATCTAGGTACTGACCTTGATTGACGTTGCTTAACATCGGTGATCGGAAGAGAACCATTTTTTTTCTATGGGATACAACATTTTAATAATTTCATTTCCCTTAATCCGCAAGATTAATTAACAGAATTTCTTGAGCCAGCGTCGTGTGTGATCATTCCAACATATTATGGGGTGGCTGAATAATTTCTATCAATTTTCCGTAGTAATTATCGTTCGTAATTATAGGGTGCCAAAATCTTGTAGCAGAACGTTTGACTTTATGACTCTTCAAACAACCCCAAGGGTTTTAATTAATTTTGTCCATGACTTTGCCGTTTGTGCAAATCTTATTCATGAAAATTTCGGAATTAAGTTGTTTGGTTTGATGCCATAAATTACAAAGATTAGGGTCCGAGATATTTTGAGGAAAACATTCTTCATGACGTGACAGCGAAAAAAACGAATAAATTAGTTTTATTTTTTTTTTCAACCAATACATTTTTTTTCCAGCAAACTTCTACGCCGTTCGGAGTGCAGATTGGTTTCAAGGGATCTACCCGCTAAAGACACTCAGTGGCTCAATGTTTGAACATTACATATTCAAGCAGTTATCACGGAAAATATTTGATATGTTGCAATCTATTCCAGAGTTAATTATTCAAAACTTCTAATTATAATTTACGTCGATCAACATGTATTTGCTTTATTCTGAAACGTAATTTTTAAAAAAATATCAAGAACAAAAAAAAAAAAGTACAATTTTGCAAAAAACAATCTCTATAAACAATTAATGATAATTCAAAACCAGTTATTTCTTACTCCTGCCGGAAGAAACCCACACTGGTCGACCATGTTTTCAGGGGTATAACTATACTTACCACGCTTGACTAATTGCAAGTTGGTGAGGCTATTAACCTATAGCTGGGAGTAGATGGCCGCTGACTCTGAGGAGTCCATCCATCATTTAAAAGCTCTTGCTTCGTGTGATGCTGATGTTCCACTTAGTAAATTTTCAGTAATTAAGCAGTAATTTGGATTTTGCTAAACGGTAAGTTCTCTGTGGCTGAATGTTTAAACAGCTCTTATGGGATACAGGTTCGATTCCTGTTAGAGAACGCATATTTTCTACGAAACATTCAGGATGGTAAATGTAATTAATACTGTTTAATTAAAATAAGCAGACCATTTACTCAAATAAGTTTAAAACTACATATAATTATATATATATATATATATATATATATATATATATATATATATATATATATATATATATATATATATGAAAAAATATACAGAAAAATCTTAATATGCAATTATGCTGTATTAATGTTAATATAAAGTCAACGTCGGACGTTTCGGTCTATTTTAGAACATCATCAGGGCATATTCTGATCCACAATCTGAACAAGGCACGCACACTTAAACCCTCGGTCACGATGACTTGTGACTTCGACGGACCACTGGGTACCGTCTACCCAATTACAATCACAATATGAAACTAACGAGCCAGGCATTCATAGTTAGATTTGCTCTACTTAGTGTATTTAGCACTTTACTTAATTACTTTTGTTTTACTCGTTTTGGAGGTTTTTTTTCTTTGGACTCTGAGCTTGGATTCTGGACGATTCGCCTCAATTACATTTTATTTCTTTATCCCTTATTTTCCCTTGGGCATTGGTTTGTTCATTTACAAGCCAAAACACCTAAGGTTTTTCCAGACAGTATAATTACTTATATTTATATTATATTATATATATATATATATATATATATATATATATATATATATATATATATATAGATAGATAGATAGATAGATAGATAGATGGATATATATACTGTCCATCTGAAGCTCTAATGCAAATCATAAAAAGCTCAATGACTTAATATATATGTTTGTTTTTGTTGTATTAGATTGTTGATGATTTTATTACTTTGCTATTGAAGTTTTGTATAAGAACTTCAGACAGCAATTTTTATAATAAATTCAATAACTTTAATACAACATGTCGAAAATACGTAACAATTTAACTCAGTCTTTGTTTTGATGTCGAAATTAATAATTAAATTTTTTTCATAGCAAAGCAAATATCTTTATTCAGGTTTATGCAATTTGCATAATGCCGTCAGACTGACTGTATATACATATATATATATATATATATATATATATATATATATATAAGTGAACATTGAAATCAACTCAAAGGCGACAGGCTGTTTCATGGTAGACGCTATCGTCAGGCCGCTCTATTTATATTTATATACGCTCTCCGATATCGAGCACTTTATCCCATTAATATAGCACACCTGAAAAACTATATTTCTTCATATATATATATATATATATATATATATATATATATATATATATATATATATATATATATAATAGCTGGATACTCGTGTACTAGGGCGGCTAGCCAATCCTAATTGCGGACACGTGCTCAGATACCCACAGAACCAACCTCTGGTTTATACTGCAACAATGCTGTGCAGACCTTAGTTACAGTTTGTGAGAGAGAGCGTGTTATCTAGAATTATCAGTAATCTGAACAAAACCTGCACACTGAAACCCTCGGTCACGATGACTTGTGACTTCATGCTAGCACAGCTATCAACGGCTCCCAAGAGTTCCATCTACCCAATTTCACTCAGAAGGCTTGGGTCAACCTATGGTATGGTTTTCAGGCACTTTCATAAGGTGCCACAAGCAGACCGATAACATCAAGAAGTCTCTTTCCTGAAAATTCGACCATGGTAAGATTCGATCCCGGGTTTCATGATCAGATTGCAAACGTTTAAACACTCGGCCATCTATCTATCTATCTATCTATCTATCTATCTATCTATCTATCTATCTATCTATCTATCTATCTATCTCTCTCTCTCTCTCTCTATATATATATATATATATTGTGTGTGTGTGTCTATGTGTCTGTGTGTAAATATTCTCAGAGTATATCTATAGAAGAGAGAAAATGAATGAAATGAAAACGATATTTAGTTTCGTTTAGCCAACTCGTTCCGTCAATCGACGGACATTGTCAAGGCAAATGTGGTGGTTTTACGTTGAAACAAGTATATATTTTACAGTTACTCAAAATTTTCAAAATTTAAGAACGCTCAGAAATATTGAGCAAGTTAACTAAAAAGATTTAAGTGTTAGATGACAGATTGAGTCATATAGCATCTTGGAAAAGAAATTTTCAAATTTAAAGATGCTCAAGAACATGTCTAGGCATTTAAACGTTAGAATACGTCATATAGTATAACCAAAAAGGAAAAAAAAATAAAGGGAAAAAAAAAGAAGTTTTTTTTCGGATTGAAAAATGAGATGGACTTTTGTATTATACATCTCACTCATACTTACCTTGCATTAAGCCGGGTAGGTCATTTATCATCTCTCAGTTGCGTCTCTGTCAATTGGCAGAATGTGACTTACTTGCGGTTCCGTCAGAGGACAGAGGCGCAACTCAGGAAAATCATACGGAAAGGTGCTAGGCCCTTAGGGGCAGATGCGCATAGAGGGAATGATCGGTGCTCGCACCGAGTCTATCGCAATCGTCGGTTGCGGCGGGTGGGGAATTTTGGTACTTGGCCCGAGTCTACGCCCTCCACCTTAAAAACCGAACTTGTGTCCCATCTCATCTCCTGTGGGGAGACAGAGTAAATATCTATATCTTACAAAGTTGAAATGATGGATTCAGCCGTTTTCCATTGATTTCTCAACACATTTGTTGTGTATGTTGGCTTGGGAAAGTAGTAATTGAGAAACTAGTAAGAATTAATACATTCCCAAACCCAAATAAACTACAAATGTGTTGAAAAATCAAAGAAACACGGCTGAATTGCAACATTTAGTGATGTATGGTACAAAAGTCCATCTCATATTTCAGTCCAAGAATCTTTTTTCTCTCATTTCTTTTTCTTTTCCTTTCTTTTCCTTTTTTCGTGTATACTAAATGACGTCTTCTAAGGTCTAAATGCCTAGACATTTCATTTAACCTCTTATTAAGCGATTTAATTTTAAAAAATCCTTTCAAAGATGCTATATGACGTAATCTAGGCTTTAACACCTAAATCTTTTCAGTTAAGTTATTGTATATTTATGGACATTCTTATATTAGGAAATTTTGAGTAACTGTAAAATATATACTTGTTGCTAAATAAAACCATCATATTTGCCTTTGATAATGTATGTGGAATGGCAAAACGAGTCTGCTGAACTAAGTATAGTTTTCCTCTTCTCCTTCTATTTTCATATATATATATATATATATATATATATATATATATATATATATATATATATATATATATTCTGACCATAAGACCCAGGTTCGAATCTCACCATGGTCGATTTGTCAGGAAGACTTATCGGACTGGGAGGCACCTTTGAAAAGTGCGTGAAGAACATACCACGGCTTGACCGAAATCTTATGAGTGAAATTATGTAGACGGAACCCTTGGGTGCTGTCGATAGCTGTGCTAGCATGATGCCACAAGTCATCGTAGCCGAGCGTTTGAGCGTTCTGGCCTTGTTCAAATTGTTGATCATGCTAGATAAGACGCTCTTCGTCAGGAATTGTAACTAAGGTATGCTCAGTATAACGTGCAGTATAAACCACAGATGGGATCTGTGGGTGTTGAATAAACACAAATACACCTGAGCAAGCGTCTGCAATAGGGATTAGCTAACCGGCCTAGGAGACGGATATCCTCGAATACGAGCAGCCAGCTCACACACACACACACACACACACACACACACACACACATATATATATATATATATATATATATATATATATATATATATATATATATATGGGTTGTCCCCAAATGTTATCACTTTGTAGTCTAATAACATAGTCAATTCTCGCTCTAATGATCTCAAGTTTTAACAAAATATGTAAAGAATAAATTCACTGTGAGAACTTATTTCCATGTGAATCTTTCAGGGAGATGGACATTTCAACAGTGTATTGTGTACCAGTGATAATGACAATGCGCTGTTAAAATGTCTATCACGTTCACCTGATTTGATACTTTGCAATTTTTTCTATTGTGCGATATGATATATGTGTATATACCCCTCTTCTTGCAAACCTAGAGGACCTTAAGCAGAGAATCACCGAGGAGTTGGTAAATGTTACGCAATACATGCTACCGCGTGTTTGGCAGGAGCTGGACCTACAACTTGACATGTGTTGTGTCAAAATTGGTGCATATATTGAACATTTGTGAATCTTTGTGAAATCGGTTATAAAATCTACATCCCTTTGAATATCTTATTCAAATTTTGATAAATAAATATTTTATTATTCAACATTAAACCTATTTAATATTGTTTTATAACATATGTAGTTAGTCAGATGTTCAATTTGATTACGGAATACCATACATATATATATATATATATATATATATATATATATATATATATATATATATATATATATAAAGATATATATGTAAGCAAAATATATGGATATAGATCCGGTAGTATGAAGAAAAATATATGGAAAAACAAAAATCCGAATATGTAAATATGCTGTTTTAATGTTATTTCAATATTTGAATATCGTCTAATGTTAATTATGTTTTAAAGGCAAAAATGTCATGTGCCCGGGATCAAATTTGGAGGACATCGTCAGTTGTTTGACCTGGACAGCCATGTGCTCTACCAGGTCCATTTGCCTAAGACATGCTACTCATGAATAAATACATCTCTGGCTTTTAATATGGTGGTTCAGGTACTCAGTTATGCAAAGACACTACGACCACACTTGATCAGGTGACTGACGATGATTATGATCTCGTAATCTGACGACAATTAATGTGGTTAGTATCAAATTGCAAGTAACTGATAAAAATGATAGATGCAAGCTATAACCTAATTATACTGTGTCGATGAAATAGTAACAATATACTTCATATCAGTGAATTAACGATATTAGATCCAGAATCGTCTATCTGTTGGAATTATTGAAGAAAACTTAGTTGACGCTCAGACGTCAGGACCGGTGTGTTTATTTAAATGCCGCTATAGGAGTCTTTGACATTCTCTCGACACATATGACAGAATCAGTCTGTCACGAAACTTTCCACTACTTGCTGCACTTCTTTGCTCTCCTTTGCTGCTTTCTGTTACCAAGTTTACAGCAGGTTACGATAAAATGATATTACATGATATTTTGGTAACCGGATGTAACTCAGCAAAGTGTTCAGTCACATTTGAGCCATTTTATGATCTTTACTGGTTCTATGTTTTTCCAAATTATTATCTATATATTTTCTTTTGCTTTCTATATATTTTTATCTGTCTCTTTCATTATCTTGCATTGTTTCTATATATTTATATCTACATTCTTATATATTCGGCATTTTTACAGCACAAGGTACACTGAGAAAATATATGAGGTTAGAAATTGTGTAGCTCTAATCTATCAAGCTGAAAGGAACTGACTATCTTGAAAATCAGCATCCGAAAACATGGCTATGTTAAGGTTTAATATTGAAATTAAATTCGAATACGTATGGCCAGTTTCGAAACATAGTAATTTCTGTGTCGCGATGGAATCATATTTTTTAAAAATAATAATAATAATAATAATATATATATATATATATATATATATATATATATATATATATATATATATATATATATTTAAACAGTGCTGTTCGATAAAAAGTGACTGACCTGATTTTTTTTTTACTAAATGTTCTCTTCTCCGATGAAACGAAAGTTGAGCTAAATTCAAAGGATAAGCGATCTAAAATCGGAAGAAGAAGCTTTGAAAGCTCTTT
>CAHIKZ030005377.1:2170000-2210000 GCA_903632075.3 Acanthosepion pharaonis
TGGATTTTACATTTAACAGCTTCTATCATAAACTTTAGACTTAATAACTGATATGTCCCGGAAAGAGATATATTTGAACGAAGTAGCTGTGGCTTTGGCTATTATAACCAAGTAGAATACGGTAGCAGTAATCGATTGGTACGCGTCGTGGTCGAAGGTAAGAAGTGTAGATCAATGGCGTAGTACAATGGGCGTCGTTATAGACTTAGCTCTCAGACTAAGGATCTGACTCACCTACACGTCCGTCGGTATTCATGACGGACACCAGCCAATCATATTCCAGTGAGGGGAAACACAGGTGTACACATATTCCATTATATCAATAACTCAAATAGGAAGGATTTGCGAACATATGTTTATATGGGCTGTTGTCCTTGTTTTGATGTGAGGAACCTGTCCACAATACTTGCAAAAGTATTTTTATTCTCCTGTTTATATATATATATATATATATATACAGAGATATGGGAGAGAATGTAAGAGAAAATTAAAACTTGCGGTAATTAAATGGGGAGAGCAATTAATATTGGATATAATGTGTTTATAGTTACATATATTTTAGACATTTTAATTGGTGCTGCATGGTGACAGTCAGGTTTGCGTCTCAGTGTAATCTTCAGACGAGCAATGCGGATACTTATGTCCATACATAAATGAATGTTACGCAAGACATACTACGGCGTGTTTGGCATCAGCTGGACTATTGATTTGACGTGTGTCGTCTCACAAGTGGTGCAGATATTGAACATTTGTGAAGCTTTGTGAAATCGATTATAAAATCTACATCCCTTTGAATATCTTGTTGGCATTTTGATACGTAAATCTTTTATTTTTCAGCATAAAACCTATTTAATTTTGTTTGCCTGGAGCATGTAATTACGAAGATATACACATTTTAAATTTATGTTTTTGGAGACAGCCTGTGTATTGGGACGATGAATTTACGTATATTATAGGGACTAATTTTATTTGTATTTTTGTTCACCTTTTTTCTTTTCTTTTGTAAACAAGCAAACAGAAATACCATCTTTCTACCCTAAAGAAAATCAGTTTAAGTTTAGGATAAGTAGTTTGAAATAAGCCTTCTCAGTTGGAGATTTATTCGGTGCAGTTGAAATTCGTTTAACGATCGTGAGATCTTGAATTCACTGCTATCGTTAATGCAAATGTCTCCTGATAAGGAGTTCTTTAAATCCCTTTCCCGCTGATTCATCTGACACTTGCCGATCGATAAAAATCCTCGTTGCCTTATAATTTACGAGGGTAAGTCCAAAACTATCTGCACTTTCGCCATAGCATATCTTTAAATTTGTTACACTGCTTCTGCTTAAACGTGCTTATGATTGTTGCTATGATGGTCATGTGATCGAAGTTTGAGTTCGATCGCGCCAGTTTTCTTGCTGATGTTACAGTGTAAACATGACCGCTCTACTAGCAGTGTGCACCAAGGAGGAAACAAAAATCTGTGATCCGATTCTTCTGACCGCAAGGTATTTCAGGGGCTGAATTTCCTCGGAGGCTTTTAATACAATACGGCGAAGGTGCACTATCGCGTCGAAGTGCGTATGAGTGGATAGAGAAGTTTAAAAGTGGGAGGACACGCGTGAAGCACGAAGTACGATCAGGACGCCCGTCAACCTCTCCCACTGACGAGAAGATTCAGAAAGCTCGAGAGATGGTAATGACAAACCGGCGAGATCTCATCAATGAGGTAGCATGTTCTCTGTAGATTCGGATCACTGCTCTATGTTCCTGATTGGTGCACACTGTTAGCGGAGCGACCATGTTTGTACTGTAACAGCAGAAAGAAAAATAGCGTGATCAAGCATAAATTTTGATCAAGTAACCACAATAGTACCAACTCTAAGCACGCATGAGCAGAAGATAGTATTACAATCTCAAGATATGTTTTGGCGAACGTGCGGATAATTTCTGGCATACCTGATATACTTTCTTGTAATCAAAACATTATCTAAAATATTCCAACACGCCCCTCTTTGATTCTGTTTCAAGAATTCGAGACGATACAGATTTTTTAAAGATATCCATAATTACATTAAGATAATCCGTTTCGCAATAATTCGTTCGAAAAGTTTCTATTTGCACTTGTAGTTTTGATATTTTTGGCTTCAAAGTTTATCTGAACATAACTTTTTCATATATTAATAGAAACATGTCTTTACATACTATTTATAATTTTTTCGGGATTACATAAAGATTTTTGAGCAAAATTGAAGTGGTTATATAAAGCGTTGCAGAGAGGTCATGCCACGGGCCATAAGTAAAAAGAATGAACAATTGGTTTCGACAGAAATGAAATTCAGAAAATAAGGTAATTATTAAAGCAGAACCCAAATTCCCAGCATCTCAGACTTTGAAAACTGGACTTAACTGTTAAAGACATATGCTTTTTAGTTTACTTTATTCAGTATTCATTTATTTTATCTTGAGAAGAAAAAAATAGCTGTCACGGTACACGTATGACACTGCATATTGCTTATTTTCAAGTTGGACTAGGCTGCAACAGAAGTGAAGATGATCATTGATAAATACTATGGATGAGCAGTCAGAGTTGTGCATCGTTAACAAAGTTAAAAAATGAATAAAGACAAACTACACGCCGTTAGACCACAGAGATTTGTAAGTGACGATTTAAAAAATAATTTTGGTTGATGACCCTACTCAATCAACTTTGTAACTGATTTAAGAATTTGATATCGATCACTCAACAATTGTGAGATATTTACAAAATATATGGAAATCAAAAAATGTGTAAAAAATAAGCCGTAACGGAATTGTTAGATCTAAACATTAAACCAACTGCATTTCATATATTCGTCTTCGATGTACCATGCCTCTTCAGGACGTAGGCGATCATGTCTCTCCACAATTTTCCTAAAATGTAGTTTTTTGTTATATCGACTAAATTTTGCTCCGCAATCCACTTACCTAGCCAAGAAAGTTAGGTGTTGTTTTCCTCTACCCCTCTTTGCTTTCAATTTGTCCTGTGTGTAACAACTTTTCCAAGCCGCCTTTTCTCATTATGTGGCCTAGAAATTTCTCTTTCTGATGGTAAATATAAGTGTCCTTTTTGTTTTCATTTTCTCTAAAACTTGCTAATCGTTGCTAATATGCTCCGTCTTGGCATCCTTCTGTAGAATGACATTTCCATTGCTTCAAGTGTCTTCTTCATCTGCGAGGTAATTGTTCAACATTCACTGCCATATAGAAGGAATGACATTATATAACAGTTCAGTACCATTTTCTTTGTTTCTAACAGTTTTCTTCTGTTTCTTAATACTTTGCTTAGCTTTTGGAAGGCATCTTTCGCTTACCCAACGCACCTTCGGTTATCAGTGTCTCTGTTAAAACACTTCCCAGTTATTTAAATATTTGTATTTGTTTGATATTAGTATCTCCAATTTGTAATTTGCATGTGGAGCTGTTCCTTTTGCGAACAACCAGGCATTATGTTTTCTTACAATTGATGTTTCCTCCTTGCTTCTTGCTTTCCTTCACTATCTTCTGTATGAGTTCTTGAAGTTTCTTTTCTGTGTCTGCTATCAACACTGTCGTCTGAATATCTGATGTGGCTAAGATCTTGGCTGTCAATAATGAATCCTGCTAGGACTTTTAATTCTCTCAGAATCGCCTCACTGTATAGAAAATCCGACGAGAAGACATATCCTTGTCTTACATCCCTTTCTATTTTTGTATATCTGCTGGACTCATTTTTTATCAGTTTGCAGGTGGTTTGCTGCCAGTATAGATTCGTGATTATTCTAATATCATTCCCAAACATCAAAGTTGCTGAGCTGGTCTAACAGATCTTTGTGGCGTACTTTATCGAAAATGCAATCGGTTTTCTGCCCATTATAGGTTTTAAATTATTCTAATACCATTCTCAAATAAGTCAGGTTATGTACCAGTTCCAACAGTTCTTCATGTCTTACTTTATCAAATGCCTTTGCATCTTACTTATTATATTATAAAACGCAGATTGTGTGTGTGTGTGTCTGTACGTTTTTATATTGGATCGGATTTCCTACATTTTTCAACCGATTTTAACAAAACTTCACAGGACTACGTAAAATTACTTTGCGGTGGTTCTAACAGCGCCAAAAATTGTAAAAAAAACATTTGTTTTGCACGAAATCAATTTGAAAACACGATTAAGAGGCATCACGAGAATGAAAGGGGGACAACTCATATCGAGTTATACTTATTATAAAACACAGGTTGTTTGTGTATGTGTGTGTTCGTTTATATATGGGATAGGATTTCCTACATTTTTCAACCGATTTCAACAAAACTTTTTTTTGGCAGGTAGTGTTTCTTATTGTCTGGCACACCTTTTTCTTTATTTTTACATTCAGAATGCTTTAAAAATTCCATTTACAAGACAATTGTTTATAATAACATTCTATTCAATCGGTAGACTCATAAGGATTGAAAACAATGTTTTTGTTTGAGTTTGGGTTTGACCAATTCGTAAAAAAAAAAACAACTAATTAAGACATGCGTGTCCGTCAACCTTAAACAATAATCTTTGTCAATTTTATTTTTCAGTATTTATGATGGTCGATACTTGATCTATCTCTTACTGTTACATCCCCGGGCAACGCCGGACTCTACTGCTAGTAATTTATAAAACGCAGGTACACATGCTTCTATATTATATTGCTATTTCTCATATTTTGAGTATAAATATCTCATTCCTTGTTTCGATGTTTTCAACGGGCCCTCGCAGTTCTTGTCCTATTTCAAGTCTGATTCTGCTACAGGCTCTATTTATCAGAGTTCGGATAAGAATTAGACAAAATTGTAATATAGATGCTGGCAGTTTTGTTATATGGCTCATTAGGCTGATTGTCCATTGGAGTTCACATTCCTTTGTACCTGACTTTTCCAGGCAGTGCTATGAAAATAGTTCTACTTGGGTCTTACGATATATCATCACTGTTATATATTTAATTTAATTATTGTCAGTGCTGAAATCATTAAAATCTGCCAGCATCTATATTACAATTTTGTCTAATTCTTATGCATTGTTTCTTTTCACTTTAGCCAATGCAGATTCCACTTCAGGTTTGAATATTTCTGGTTCTTCAATTGTTCTGTGTATTGACCGTTATTGTCTTACAGTATGGAAAAACTTTTCATCTCTGAAATAGTTTTTCTTTCACTAATATCAGTGTCCCGTCCTTGGATTTTATGCTGTTAATGAGTATGTCTTTTGTCTTCTTAGATTTTTTTAGTTTTTTTATGCATATCTGCTTTATCTGTTATAATTTCAATTTCTGAACATTTTCCCTTGAGCCATTCCTCTATTGTCTCCATTTCATCATGTCATACCAAACATGAAAAATGTTTTTTAAGATATACACTGGAGATGAAATTTGAGTTTACTATGAGAATCCAAAGAATCGACAATTTTAGGTGAATCAAAAAACTTTTGTACAACAAAATGTAAATGTCTTGCAGAAAATTGATTGCTCTGCATTGGTGCCATATAAGAAGTAATGAAGTAAGATTTGCTGGCGCCTGGCGAGATTGTTACTGCAAAACATTCATTCATTACATTCGAGGTTTGAGAGTTGCAGTTGAGCACAGAATACTATTTACCGGACAGAGAAACTATAAATTCATGGCGATGCGAGCCAATGCGCGTCTACACGTTGTAAATATACATACAAACAAAAATAACCAAGTTTAAATGGGAAATTCTTCCTCACGCTGCATATTATCTAGACATGAAACAACTGAATTATCATTTCTGATCTGTTTCAATACTTAAAGAATTTTTGGTGTCTAAAATTTCATTGAGAACTTTTCAGCATCTAATCAAATAATCGTTTTATTAAAATGGAATTCATAAACTTCTGGTTCTTAGGCCCGAAAAATATGATTGAAAATAATATTTGCTGCCGATTGTCAATTAAGTTGAATTAAATCACTGAAAATCTTTGCATCCGCTTAATATTAGGACGCAATCTAATCGTTTGAAAAAACAAAAAAAAAACAAAACAAAACCCAAAAAACAAAAAAACAAACCAAAAACCAGATTAAGGGGTAATAAAAAAATAAAAATAATGAGGGGAAAGTAAAAAGAAAACAATTTGGCTTGTTATCTTATATGCCCCCGCACACACATATAAAAACATATAGACGACAGAACTCGGTTTACTGAACTCTTTTTCACACACACACACACACACACACACACACACACACACACACACATATATATATATATATATATATATATATATATATCCATATATAGGAAAATAGGAAACTTCAAAATGATTAATGTACGAAGAAACTAAAATTTCAGACACCATTGTGACTTTTAGTCCATATATATATATATATATATATATATATATATATATATATATATATATATTTGGTTGGATTAAAGTGAGTTTGTGACCCTGCCTTTCACGCTTTTGAGCGATCGTCAGACAATATTTTATTTATATACACACACTTTTCATATATATATATATATATATATATATATATATATATATATATATATATATATATATTTGTGTGTTTAAAAGAAAAGAGGGAAAACTGTTCCGACGAGTTTCATCCTCTGTGGGACTTTATCAAGGCAAAAGAAGGATTTATTTTGTTGCACGTGTTTATATACAAGAGCAAGTATGTCACTGGATTATAAAGGCTTTTAAGAAGTTTCATGAATATTCATCAGGTGGTTGAAAGGTCATATAGATGACATAAAGTGCCATAATTTAAAGTCTGATGTGACATAGGTGGGGGTTAATATTCAAAAAGTATATATATATATATATATATATATATATATATATATATATATATATATATATATATATATATATATATATATATGTATATATTAATAAATTGATGTTGTTTAACTTGATCAGATTGTTATGGTTTGGGATGAACGTATGTGCTGTAAATCTTCAAAAACATGAAAACCTACATCTACCATAAACTTTCTTTAAACTTAATGATTTCATGGATTTAACCATTTGATTTTTTTCAGCATATTGATAAAAAATCTCTCAGAGGACGAAACGCGTCAGTTAATAATGGTTTTCCTTTTGTCTTTTTATTCATATTGTTCTTTAACAGATACACTATTTGAAAATAATTTACACACACAGACATTATATATATATATATATATATATATATATATATATATATATATATATATATATATATATATATATATATATATATATATATATATATATATATATATATATAGAGAGAGAGAGAGAGAGAGAGAATGTATATGAAAAGTATTTTTACAAACTTTGTGAGCGGGTTTCTCTTACCAAATCTAGAACAAAATCTATATGACCACAAATCCATTGTTTTTGAATTATTAAGTTTAAAAAAGTTTACGGTAGATATAGCTTTGTCGACGTGTAGACTAGGTTACATTTGTCCTTCGTGTATATTTGTGACTAGTCTGTCTTCAACATTCAACGTGTGTAGTAGTGAGTAAACTGAGAAGTGTTCCGTTTAACAATGGCAGGATATTCATATCCTGAGCAGGCTGATATGATTTTTACACACGAATTGTAATGAACACGAGGCTGCACGGCTGTATCAGACTGCGTTTCCAGACCGAAGGCAGCCGAGTCATCCAAATTTTAGAGCTTTTTATCCCCACGTTGCGGAGACAGGATCCGTGACACCACAAACTATGGTAATAAGTATTTTTGGATTGTGTCTTGGATTGTAAATTTATCAGCATCTCCCGTAAACTTTAAACTTAACTCAAAAACGAAAGATTTGCGGATACATGTTTATATAGACATTCATCTTTGCTTAGTGTGAGGAACTTGTCCCCAATGTTTGCAAAATAATTATTATTTACACACTGTATATATAGAAAGTTTCTTTATTTTTATCATAATTTCAACTTTTGAACATTCTCTGTTTCATTTTTTACTAGTTTTCTATTCTCGAATCAAACGTTGGACATTTAAGAAGCACTTCGTGGGCCATTATGTTTTTCCCAGTCTTTGTTTTATTGTTTGCTATAGCCATTCTTCCATGAATGCAAATTTTACTAATGTTACCGGAATATATCTCCCGACATATTGATGCCACAATAAAATATTTATAAGTTTTCTTTATCTCCCGTCAAAGATCGTAGGTGTTCAATCATTATGGTCAAATGGAAGCGAAATGAATTGGCTTTTATGTTACACGGAATACTGGTAAATAATTTGATTTGTTCTTAGCTGCTTTTATCAGATAGACTGTTTTCTGCTTGGTAGACCGGCCATTTTCGAGATGAATACCTGTTGATGTTTGATGGTTAATGACGTTAGATTTGAATTTTATCGTTCCTTATTTCTGTACTTTTACGACGTGAAAGAACGGAATGTTGTACAAGTGAACAATTTTCAAAGCTGAATCTGTCAGATCATTTCTTTTTAGGCTTACGTCTAAGTCACGTTGAAACACAGGTTTCCGTACGATCGCCGAAGCTAACTTTGAAACCCGGTCAGTACCTAGATAGGTGACCGTTCGGTAATTTAAGGTGCTGTAAGCTTCGATGTACGAGTGGTGTAATGAATAATGGCTCAGAATTGTTAAATGGAGAGCCAAGTTCCAATTCTGTTGGGTTTGTTATATTCACTTACGCGCAAATACCCTTAAGGAAGGTATGAAGCCATCGCTTCTCCTCACACCTATGGGTCAATTGACACGATTTATATCACTAAACCATTATTATCTAAAAAAATTCTTACAATCTAAAAATATTTTCTGGCTTTAAATAACCTGCAAAGGTTTGATAGCCGTGCAAAACGAAACAACCAAAACAAATAATTTCTTTTTGCTAAATTTCGCCCAATAGGAGACTCAACCCTGCAACTCAAAGAACAGGATTAAAATCGAAATGAAAATAATAAATTAACTGTGGATTATGGTAGGGAGTTGAGATTATGAGGATAAATAGGAAATATATCTACAGAAGCGTGACTTTGTATAGATTATGTTCAGGGAAGCATACACCAGTTTGTATCAGTGGATTTTTCCTTTGTTAGATTTGGAACACGAGAGAAATAAAGGTGATTTGGGTCCTTGGAACTATCGTGTCATTTTGGAGTTGTGAAGGTCTGAACGGTGTAACTAGAGAATGGAGATTATCTGAACATTTGACGTGGTAATGATCGTACAAAAAAGTTTGTCTTAACTATAGGTAAGGAAATCAATGTATGTCAATTTAAAATATTATTTCCGTTTAAAATAAAATCTGGAATAAAGTTGATTGGAATTGATATTCTTAAATCTAGCAGGCTTATTGTGCGAATTCCTACAATCGACTGCATTTCTTAGATTTCTTTTAACTCTCCTGCATCGTCGGTAAATATATGACGTTTGATAAACTAACTTAGCTTGATCACCGACGGACAATAAAATTTGCAATACTATTGATTTACTTTCAATTTAATCAAGATTAAAAACTGAGGTAATATAGATTAATTACAGTAAATGATCTCTATCTATAAAAGGCAGGATGTGTGTGTGTGTGTGTGTGTGTGTGTGTGTGTGTGTGTGTGTAACGAATGCACGGCCGCAATTTTCGATGGATTTGCACCAAAATTTACATGCACATGCTCCAAGTTTGCGGGAAGGCCAAGTCCGACTTTGCATTTCCCAACTCCCATTGACAGTGGAAATAATCGATTTTTCGTGCTTCTACGGCAGTTTTCATGTAGTTTGCGGCCATTTTCTACTGGCCAGAGTGAAAGCCTATAGCTGGCTGCCACGAATAGGCAGGAAGATTCTATTGGCCAGCGTAAGAGCCAATAGCTGACTGACACGAATGTTAACTAGCATGCTAGCATGCAAAAAAAAATCGATAGCTGCATTCGTCACAAATGGGAAAAATTTAAATCTGCATGGCACTTTACTCCAATTGGCTCATTTGCTTGCTTAAAATCAACGTTAATTCTGATTCCGCAGAACTGGGTTGGGTGTGAGAAAGTATTTGTTATTAACATTCTTTTTTCATTTGGTTTTTCCATTTACGAGTCCTTTTTTAAAGCTGATCGTTTTGTGTTCATTTTGTTTAGTTCTTTTTTCGTAACGGATTTAATGTTTAGTATAGAGCTTAGAAAAAATTCGCAATGTGAGATAGGTAAGAAGTAAGGCATGTAGCAACATCAGCACGGCAAAGGGCACTCCTTTAAAGGCAAGGAAGGGCAAAAATATTTTAAGTCAAGTGATAGCAATTGCTGTATGAGTTGTACGATTTTTGAATCAAGCACGGGCAACGCTGGGCCGTGCTGCTAGACGCATATAAAGATCAATACGCACACAGGTTCCAGAATTAAAATATGATGTGATTCACTGATTGATTTCTTTTTCACGGTTTAGCAATCCGTTTTTTAAGGCCGAAACATATTTTTCATTTTAAAAATATGCTGTTACTCTATTCAAATGAATATTGCATTAACATTCTTGGGGGTAAAATGAAAATTATTTTTCCAGAAACAATTCTGTTATGATCCAGAATGATGATGATATTTCATCATTCTAAAATAACCTTGCCATCGGTGATGATAAAAAATAAAGATATTTCATCATTCCTGAAATAAAGATCAGAAGGTTGCGTGTTCATATCACGTCGGGATATCCACTGTAACAGCGTCTGCTGTTGTGTATGTATAATGTAAGTTACCCCTTTGTTATATGTTTTTCTGTAATACTTGATAGAGGAATCCTTTTTGCTTTATATACTGAAAATAAAATGAATTGTTATATCGTGAGTAATACGATATAAGCAACTAGGTAATCCCGAGTGGAAAGATTACACTAACACAGGAATTCAGTAAAACAAGTAACAAGGTTTTTATTGTACGGAAAGTACAAGGAGTAAGGGTTCGTAATAATAATAACGAAAAACGGGAGATACGTCACGGAGGTCCGTAGTGTTACTCCTGTCACTACAATAGTTCGTCACCTCTTTTATTATCTCCCATTCACGTCTCTTTTAGACTGACCAATCACTGTCGGGGTGTGTTAGGTTGTTCCACTATAACATGAATAAAAATGTACAATTCTGCAACATTAAGACTTGAGACAATTTTTGACATTAATAACAAAAATGTGTATTTTTCTTTGTCGTGATATGAATGACAGATATTGGTATGATGTGCGTTAAAATTGTTCTTACTATGACTTTTGTTTCTTTCAAAGTTTGTGCTTACTTGTCTCTGCTTGTTCCGAGAATTTCATTGGTGAGGATAACGTTTGAGATCGTAAGTTTTCGATTTTCACGGAGGGATGAAGATACGTATGTGATGGGCCTTTTTCCTACTGCTACTGCTACTTGCTACTCTACTCTACTCTACTGGCCTGATCCTGCTGACTGCTTTCGCTTGTGGTGGAAGGGTCGTTTTTATAATCAGATTTTAAAATGATGAAATATCTTTCTTATCTTTCATCACAGGTGGCAAGGTTGTTTTTAGGATGATGAAATCTTTTATCGTTATTTCTGGGATGAAGAAATATCCTTATTTTCTATCATCACTGAATGTAATTTTTAGAATGATGGAATATCGTCATCATTCTGGATCATAACAAGTCTTACTATAAATAATTATTGGGAGAAGATGTATTCGTACCTTTCCCAAGGATACTCGCACGTAAGTGAATGTCACGAACCTAACGGGAATTAGAACTCGGCTCTCCGATTAACAATTCCGAGCCGTTATTCATTACACCACTCGCACAATCAAGATTAAGATTACTTAATGTGCTTTTATGGCGTAATCGAACAGAATATTGTACAAGTGAAGAATCTTCAAAGCTGGTTGTGTCTACCCAGCGATCAAACATTTCAGTAAATTTTACACAATATAAGGCTCAACTCTGTCAAGTACAGGGTTATGGCCAACCTTATAATGATGTGGGCGTGGCATATGATAGGGGATGGAGATTATTCGGATAAATAGAAAAGATATCGATTGAGCTATGACTTTAAAGAGTTCAAGTTTAAAATTTTCCGGGAGTTTGTGTCAGCTCTTTGGGGAAATATCAACACCCAACGAGACTACCTGTGGTTCATACTACGACCATGCAGTGGGGACATTAGTTACAGTTTCTGGGGGAGAGTGCATCGTCTGGCGTATTCAAACCCAGTACGCTTAAATTCTCGTTGGCGGCCTCTGTGATTTCGGGTCTCTCTCTCTCCCCATATTTAAGTAGACAGATTACGATGGGTAAATTGACGCCATTTTATATTTTTAATTTCGCGCATGCGCGTTGCTTTGTTTTTGATTTTGTCGACTGCACATTATAGTAGTGAACCGTCTGTGAGAAAAAGAGCACCATGGTGCAATGCACTCCGCCATAAAATTAGAAATGACATACTGTACTGCTTGGCATTTGCACCGGAAGCTCCAGTACGAACATTTCAGAGTGTTTACATATCAATCTAAGGGTGTTGCAGTGGATTCGGAAAGAGTTTTATGAGTCTAATAGTGATTACGAAGGTAAAGCACCTCAGAAAACGCACTCTAATAGTTCTGAAGAGAAAAGAACCCCGAGGTTTATTTCCCCACAGTGTCTCAGACTCAACAGGGAGGCCTAGATCAAGTTCCTTGAGGAGGTAGTGCTCCTCTGGTTCAAGAGTGTGGCTGCTGGAAGATCCTATGTCTGGCAACAGGACTCTGCGCCATGCCACACAATCAGGAAAACCCAGTCATGGCTGTCAGACAATTTCTGCGACTACATCCACCCCTTACATCTGGCCACCTAACTCCCCAGACTACACCACCCTTTGATTATAACTTGTTATGCACAGTTGAGCGAGAGACCAACAAAACTCCTTAGAACTCCAAAGATGAACGGAAGGCAGGGATTATAGATGCATACACCAAAATTAAACAAGGAGACAAATTCAGAAAAGTTGTGGGAGATTCTGAAGTTGCCTGGAGGTCGTGGTTGAAACCAAAGGTGACTGTAGGATTTCAAGATATTTTTGTGTAATTTTGGTAAATATGTCTATTAAAATGAGATGTCATTGTCATTTTCATTTTTGTGTAATTTAGACGATAAATACCATCGCATGCTCTCTCTCTTTCTCTCTCTCTCTCTCTCTCTCTCACTATATACATACATACATATATATATATATATATATATATATATATATATATATGTACAAAAATGAAAAATTATAAGATTTCTTTTAAGCTAAGATAAGTTTTTAATATATTCTATTCGTACTTTTACACGCATACACGCATATATATATATATATATATATATATAAGAATGAAGAAATATAATTTTAAGAATGAAGAAATATATTTAAGGGATGGGATAACGTGCACAATATCAGACATAGATCGTATGCAAATAAATATAAAAGTGAACATTGAAGTCAACACTATAAGGCGACGCCGACCAAGTAAAGCCGAATACTGCCTTTAAGCGCAACCCTTCTCGTTCTATATTCCCGAAAGTTCTGTTCAGTTTCCAATTTGAAATGTAAACAGAACAATTTCTAGAGGCAATAGTTTTTTTTTAATTTATTCCACAGATTTTTATCCCTATAAACGTTATTCATAGTGGGTGCCAATATTTCAGAAGACGCTCTATATCCCCATCTACCACACACACACACACACACACACACACACACACACATATATATATATATATATATATATATATATATATATATATATATATATATATATGGTAGATGGAGATTTAATCAAAACCCAGATTAAACTTACTGTAAAAAGCGTCTTATACACAGGTAAAGGTATTCAAATTATGGTCAATTTTGTATCGATCACTTCGCGTTAATGCCATTAGGAAATTAGACATAAATCCATGTTCCCACGTAATGGCTTATATAATGCGGCTATGTTCTCTTGCTTTCGATGACAGCTACTCCATTAAAAGAAAAAAATCTGAATTTAAACCTATGGAAGTCTGCTTGGAGAAATCATAGGTCATAATTTCCCTGTTATCAATTCTTTCGAAACATGTAACTGGTTCTAAAGTCGTACAACTCGAATCAAGAGATCTTTTTGTGTAATCTAGCTGTTCGTTTCTAAACTAAACTGTTAGGCCTAGATGCGTCGAAATATATGGTAGGCCCCACTGTAAATATATAATTATATTGTGAATACATGTTATTCCCTATACATATCACAGATTATCACTTATTTAAACACGCTGAAATTTCCATACACAATAGAAAATTCTTTTATGGTTTGGCTTTGTTTGGTTTGGTTCAGTTTACGGCATATCAACCTCAATGGGTTTATTTAATGCCGACAAGATTTTTATTACTGGTAATATTTTTTAATTTTCAAAAATGTATTGCTACTAATTGTTTTTTCTTCAATAATGTATTGCTGGTAATAATTGTTTTACAAAATTATATTGCTGGTATCAAAACCTATTTTTACACTTTCATAGTGTTTTGACTCCAGTTTGGGGGTTAACTATTTGCCCATAGCTGGGACCGTAACAGGGGCAACTGCCCCGGGTCAGGACCTCCTCATCAGTGGCCTTGTTGTTGAATATAGTTTATCGTCCTATCCAGGGCGCGGATGTTGTTTATCGCCATACCGAAGACTGTTCTCGTATGGTAAAGAGGTAGTCGAAGCAATTCGAAAGTTTATTGAGACAAAAGACGAAGTGCATTTTTTAATGTCTCAAGCTGCTTACAAAACAGTATAACGTTGAAAGAAAATCGTATACCCTAAAAGATATTATTGGTTAATTTGCAGTGTAACACCCGCGCTCAGTTCGCATTAAAAATTTCAAGAATACTTTTATGTATAATTGTACATACTCTATTTGAATCTGGATTGATAAATTTGATCAAATCAACCGTTTTGGAGTTATCGACAGTAAAAGTTCGGATTCATTCGCGTCGTGGGCAAACATTACTGGCGTTGTTTTCCGAGATTCGCTGCAGAATAGCTATCAGTGTAGGTATCATTGCGCAAACTGAGCGTGTCTAGGTAAATAGTTCTCGTGCGCAGTAATTGGACAAATTTAGACGAGCTTAACTTTCGGTAGTCTTCCGCGTTTAGCATTCCGCAGCGAATGTATGCAAATAACGATAGTAATGGCTTCGATCAACAACGCGAATGAATCAGAAATGTTACTGTCGATAACTCCAAAACGGTGAATTTTATCAAATTTATCAAACCAGATTCGAATGGAGCATGTACAACTACAAATTTATAAATATAAATGACAATAGGAAAACTTTTAGTGGACCGTGGCTGTGATGTTGTTGAGTAGAAGTAGAAGAAACACATGTGGGTTCAGATTCTCCTGCTTGCCGGCCCAACTACATGAAAAGGTTGGACTTGAATTAAGTCCAAAGAAGAAGGCAAAGAAAACAAACAAAACACAAGACCGATAATATATGCATACAAATATATATATTAATAACAGGTTACATAGAAACAGTTACAAAAGACAAAGTGTGTGTGTGTGTGAATACTCTGTATGTGCGTGTGTATGTGTGTGTGTGTGTGTGTATTGTGCTTAGCGTGTTCCCAGCACTTTGAGAAACGCTATCTCTTGTTAGCGCCTACATTTCGAGGTTGTAAGCTGAAAGCCTGAGGAAAAAGAGAGATTTACCTCCAGGTGTCGACGCGAAGGCCTGAGAGAGAAAGAGAAAGAGGCGAAGGGTCAGCGGATATTTATAGCCAGGGAAGAGAGACCCCTGGTGAAAGGGTTAACGAACTAAAGGAGGAGTTAACTCCGACGAGACCCCTGGTGAAAGGGTTAACGAACTTTAAAAGTTAACTCCGACAAACTGTAATGGGTGCCGATAGTTGTGTACGTTTGTTTGGGAGAGTATTAATTCTGTTAAGAAAGGTGAAATATATATATTAATCTACGCCCAGGCTTTTTCCCTATTTCATCATTCTTAACATAATTACTTCTCTCCCAAACAAACGTACACAACAATATCGTGAAATCAAAAGAAAATGGTTGAATCACAGCAACACAGCAATAAAAACAATATCTCCACATGTGACAGTAATTGACGTAATTTTCAATTAACAGTATGAAAATAGCGTTCTCTAAATTCTTCCAGTTGCTAAGGACATTTTGTTTTTGTTATTATTATTTACTTTGTTTAAATAAATTCATTTCGTTTTTTGCCTTGAGAAAGTCCATATTGGACGAAACGAGTGGGCAACTATTACAGTTTTCCTATTGTCTTTTACATTTATAAATATTGTCTTTTCTACAGGTTAACTCTGAGAAATTTTCACATTCACAACTACATATAAATGTAAATATTCTAGAAATGTTTAATGCAAACTGAGCGCGGGTGTTACACTGCAAATTAACCATATTATTTAGGTTAAGTAAAAGTGCATTTTTTAAAAGAAATGTGGACATTGCTTAAATGAAAGTGTTTTTTTTGGGGGGGGGTGCCCAAATCCAACAATGAATTTTTTCATTTTTAACACAAGAATTTATTTTATGACGATATTGTTTTCTGGGTTCACTTGGCCTGAAGGCAGAGCATCTGTTTTTTTTTTTTTTTTTTTTTTTTTAATCTGAAGTCTCTAAAAGAGATTGGCCAAACTAGAGAGGTAGAAAAAAAAAGGAAAAATTAATACAATAAACCGAAAGTGCTTGAAGGCAAGAAGAGCAAAAGAAAAATTATTAGAACAACACTTAGATTTAGGTATTTCAATAGTAAAATGAGACTTTTGCAGCCACCTAGTACTGCGATAGTCGAGCTACCATAGAATAGTTTCAATAGATATTAAACCTAATTCGTTATCATTTCATTGTTAGAATCACGTTAAACTTCAGTCGACAGCAACAAAGAATTAATATAACCAATTTTAGTGGAAACGCTGTAAAATTGGTTACAGTCCACTTCGAAATGCGGAGAACTCGAACGAAATATGACATAAAAGCCTGTTTGTTGACATCCCAACACACGTCCAATAATGCTTTCACACAAATATCTTTCGTTCACTAATGTGTAGCTAAAAGTTAGGTTTCTATTGATCTGCACATTAACACAATCCAATATATCAACGGAAGGATGTGATTTGGTCCTTTTCACTGCATTAATTATGAATGTCTACTGAATTCTCGGAGTAGTTAACTGTTAATAGTTGCCTCGCGTGATCATCCTCTTCCTCCCCCTTATTGAGGTCAGGTTATCCTATGCACAAACAATAAATGGGAAGAACACGGAAAATGACTAGTGCAGTCCTTAAATTCCCGCAAAAGCAGCCTCATGTATGTGGAACCCCTTCCCTGCTAAATGTCGTTTGAGCTGCCCAAAGGGATTAAAAACTAAAAGATTCCAGTCAAGACGATATAGTAAAATATCTTAATGTTGTAACCGGGGCCATTTTTTCGTAACTGTTGCAGTTGTCATCAAGAAGATGGCACTGTAGGGATATAGGATATATAAATCTCCCTTTGGTGGAGATAAGTCACGTGACGACTTCTTAATGACTTCACTCCATACAGTGACGAAAGCGGCAGACAATTTCATCGGTTTACAGTAGGCAAACTTGTAATACTTGATCCATTGTTTCGTGAATGAGGTAACTTTGTATATAAGAATAAAATTTACATTTACAAAATTTTCCATTTCACAGCAGCAGACGCTAAACACGTAAGAGTGTTATCATCGCCTCTATTTTCCTTTACTTCCTGTAATTATTTATTTCGTTTTTTTTTTGCTTTAATTATTTCATTATTTCTTTCTTTTTCATTTCTTTCCGTAGAACGAAATAGGGCATTTGATATACATGGAACCTCGGTTCACGAATTTAATTCGTTTCTGAAGGCCGTTCGTGACCCAAAATGTTCGTAAACCGAAATTATTTTCCAATAGGAATCAATATAGAGAAAAAAGTCACAGTACAATAAAATTGGAAAGGAAAAGCGCGCCACATTACACTAATGTGTACAACACAGCAGTCGACTAAGATATTATTCCGTTCGGATTAACTCGGGTCGGTTCGGTTCGGCACGGCTCGGTTCAGCTCGGTTCGGTTCGGATCGGTGGGTCGGTTCGGCTCGGTTCGGCTCGGCTCGGTTCGGCAATGTTGTTCGAGAACCGAAATTTTGTTCGATAACCGAGGCATTTTCATCTCGAATTTTTTCTTCGAAAATCGATTTGTTCGACATGTGAGACGTTCGAGAACTGAGGTTACACTGTATTTTTATTTCGTTTTATGGGCAGGAAACAGGTAAACTATTACAGGTCTATCCTCACAATGAAACAAGAATGGTTCATTGTTTATCTGAAGAAATGACAGGGCATAAAATACATACCAACTAAGAAAAGAAGGAACCACCAGAATTTAATATGGTACTTGTTTCACTTATTCACAAGAAATGCTGAACTTTTTATTCTTAAATACAAAGTTTCCTCATTCACGAAACAATGGATTAAGTATTACAATAATCATTATTGTTTTTTTACAAAGATACAAATATTTAGTATTTATTTTGCACAAAAATACTTATAATGATCAATGATAACGTAATGATTGGCTAGTACTCGTTTTCGATCGGGGAAAGCTAGTCCTTATTACAGACAACTGCTACCCCCACCAGAATCTACCCAGGGTTTATATTGCAAAAATATAGAGCGGATTTATCTATCTCTCTATAAAAGTGAACACTAATGACAACACCCACGTTATGCTTAATATAGCATTACTTAAAACTATATTTTCATTATATATATATATATATATATATATATATATATATATATATGTATGTATGTATTTCAATTTAGTGTATTGGGACTGTAGATCATTATTTAAACATATATTATTAAATATAACAGACAGTGAATGTGTATTATGTCTGATCATGAGCCGTTCTAATTTTCGAATGTTTGCTTTAATTTCGGGTGAAAATAAAGACAAAAATTGTCCATCATTTGGATATTAGTTGATAACATAAAATAGTCACACATACACACAGTTAAAAATGCCTTCGGATATTGGAGACCATTTAAATTAAAAGAAAGCAACCCACACTAAACAAAATTACATTTCAAACTAGTCACAACACATTACACTGCATCTAAACATTGATTCTGCTGTAATACTTCGGTCTAAATGCAGGAAAAAATAAACTTCCAAATCGTCAGATATATATTTCAAAATTTGTGTGCTTAGCGGAACGAGTCGTATTAGTTCTCAAAGTGACCGCTTGGCGACGGAGACCGGCATTTCACTTGTAAACGAAAACAGAAAGTACGATACATTAGTCTGTACGTGAGGAATTAACTGAGAAGTCTATTATTTTTTATATTTTGATTAATATATCTATATTTGTTATATATTTATTTATGCCGTATATACATGTTTATAGTATTTACAATGTCATCATAACTACTGGTTTTATAGTGATTTTCTAACTCAAAAATAATCCCTTCCCGTCTACGGAAAATCGGCCTTAACAGACCACCTCTCTCCCTATTAATCTGTTGATGAAAACTTTGTCTGTATATATATATATATATATATATATATATGATTTGAACAATAAAAAATATATTGAGAAATTAAAAAATTAATAAATTAAAATTATCGTACACACTGGGTTGTATATTAATATTTTTTGTTTTACTATTTCAATTAGATTCCTCGGCTAGTTTCGGCCAACATGGCCATCATCAGAAGAAAAAAATTGCTTTTTAGTAGCAGTGAATTACAGGAATGAATGACTTTCTGAAGAAAATGGAGTTTTCATTTGTTTTTTATTGTTAATTTTGGTTAGTCCTTGTGTTGGTCAAACGGCCTCTTTTAAGTTGTTTTTTTTAAAGATAGCGGCTGGGTGGATTCAGGCTGGTCTAAATTCCCTTGGTCATTTTGACACTTTTATTGGTTCCCGGCTAGGGTATATCTCTGTCTTAAGTGTATATTATCATTTAGTTAGGAATGTGTATGATGTGTGTACGTGTATATATTAGTATGTGTGTGTATAAGTGTGAGACCTCAACAATTTCGCTTAAAAGGTTCCACTCGTGATATGGTTTTTCAGGCACTTTCCAAAGATGTTTTGAGATCGGATCTCATCTCAAGAACAATAACATCAAGAAGTCGCCTTCCCTGATAAATCGACTATGGCCAGATATTTTTATTGCTTATTTACAGCTGACAACGCAAAGGCGGTCGATAAAGTACGCCGCAAAGATCTGTTAGAACTGCCCAGTAAGTTTGACATACTCGGGAAAGACATTAGAATAATCAGACCTCCTGTATACGGACAGAACATGAGTTCAGCAGATATATGAAAATAGAAGGTACGACAAGGGTGAGTCTTCTCACCGGATTTATTCAACCCATACAGCGAGGCAATTCTGAGAGAATTACAAGTTCTACCAGGATTCATTATTGGCGGTCACATTCTTAAAAATATAAGATATGCAGATGACACAGTGTTGATAGCAGATACGGAAGGGAAAACTACAAAAGCTCCTACAGAAGATAGCGAAGGAAAAAGTGAAATCGGGGATGCTAAAATTAAAAATGTACAGAAATTTAAATATTTGAGAACTGTTCTAACAGAGGACGGAAAGTGCGACACTGAAATCCGAAGACATTGCGATGGCCAAAGATGCATTCCAAAAGCTAATCAGAGTATTAAGAGACAGGAAAATTTCGTAAGAAACAAGGAAAAGAGTATTGAACTGTTACAAGTGAATGCTTGACAATCTCCACGAAGATGAAGAGATTTAAAGCAAAAGAAATATGGTTCTACAGAAAGATACTGAGGATACCATGGACCGAACATATGAGTTTTTGGAGAAAATGGAAACAAAAAGGAGACATACTTATCAGGAAGAGGCAGTTGGAATTTCTAGGGCACGTAATGAGGAAGGTCGGCTTGGAAAAACTGTTCCTCAGAGGACAGATTGAGGGAAAATGGAAACCAGCGCAAAACATATTTATAATAATTAAAATTAAAACAAAGAGCCCGTTATTAATCATAGATTTCTAAAAAAATAAATAGTAATTTGAGTTTTATAAATATCCAATATTAATTACATATTTCGTCATTTCGTTAGTGTTATGGTGTAGAACCATAGAAAGATAACACGGACTCGGATATAAAGTTAAATAGTAGATTCTCGGAAACGTAGTACAAAGGTAAATGTGGACTGGAGAGTACTTTCTCTCACTGGTGTCCTGATTCAGTCACTCTCACTCGGTCGTTTTCTACTCAGAGTTGGTAGCCATATTATATAGGTGTGGAAGAGTCCATCTGTAGGTAGGTCCCCACAACAGTTAGAAACAAAGAAAAAAGTACTGGAGAGTTACGTGATATCTGTCGTCCTATATGGCAGTGAAGATGATGTAGAGACTTGGAGCAACAGAAATCTACTTCTGCAGAATGTCTGAGGATTCCATGGGCCATGGAACCAACATGTGATCAACGACCAGGTTTTGGAGAAAATAGATATAAAAAAAGGAACCTTATGCTTTACATCAGGAATAGACAGAAATTTCTAGGCCACGTAATAAGGAAGAAGGGCTCGGAGAACCTGACACTCACAGGACAGATTGAAGGCAAGAGGAACAGAGGAAAGCAGTGAATAACATACTTGATGAGCTTTAGTAAATAGATGGTAGAACAGGGATTGGGAGAAATAACGAAAAAAAAACTTATTAAGGAATAGGAAAATGTGGAGGACAGTGATCGCCTACGTCATGAAGAGAGACGGCACATAAAAGAATAGGAGTATAAATTATAATGTTTTTCCATTCCATAGATGAAGAACTATCATTATTATTAATCGCAGACTAGTTTATGTTCCATTCCATTTTTATAATTAATATTAAACGCAAAATCAGCCATAATAATCTTAAAATGTTTTAATTACACGTAGTCTTAAACTCCTCAAACAATTTTTGCAATAAGTTATACACCAATCGGAAACATCGACAAAGCTCAGCGTTTCTTTTCCGTTTATTATCAATCCTTGCCTTGCAACTTGCATAGAATAAATAGCAAACAGAATGATTATTTTGAATTTGTGTTGTATTTTGCATTTCTTCAATCCCTGAATAACAAAATTACTTTTTTGTTCACCACTTACATCAACATTGGTCTCTTTCAGGCATTACCACTCCTTTCAGTTTTGTCTTATGACCTTGGAGAAGCAATCATGGATTCCCGTATTGCGAATTTAACGACCCAATAATACTCAAGGATCTTCCTCCAGGATTTCTCTTCACAAAAGAACAGCGCCATAGTTTCTTATCGTCTATATACGCAGGTATTACGATATTGCCAAGTCTGAGTGAGAAAAGTAACAGTAACTGTTCATTTAATATTTCCACGGTATCCATATATATCACAGTCTATCAAAATACTTACCTCAATTCCAAACCAGAGTTAACAATTTTCTTCCTGATTTTCCATTCATTTCTATAGTAAAATCAGTATCAATATATTTACAGTATAAATTTTATAGTTTTTTTTCTATCAGTAACGCTTGCCTCAATTTATGACCAGTGACAATCCCATCGTCTAATTTTCAATTAACTTCTATAATAAAATTAGTTGCAATAAATTGAGATTAAACATTTCATAGTTCTTTTCTACAGGTAATGCCTGTCTCAAATGTTCACCAGCTACAACCACTTTTTTTTTTAGTGATTGTTATAAGAAAATCCGTAGAATTGAAGTTAGATATTACATTTTGGAGCTCTTTTCTATCAGTATCGCCTTTCTCAATTCCTCACCAACTAAAACGTCTTTCTTCGCGATTTTCAATACATACCTTTTAGGAAACTCGGTTGGAGTGAACTAAGATAGTACATTTTATAGCATTTTTCTTTCAATAACGTCCTTCTCAAATCATCACCATCTAAAACCTTTTTCATCGCGATTTTCAATTCAAACTTTATAGGAAAATCGCTAGCAGTGAATTTAGAAAATACATTTTAGATCCCTTTTCTCTAAGTAACTCCTGTCTTAACTTGAACCTCTTTCATAGTTTACGACCACGTGACGTTGAAACACCTTTTCGCGTACGATCAGCGAATACCAGGTGCTGTAAGTTGAGATATGCGGTGGCGCAATGAATAATTGTCTTTTTTTTTTTTTAATCGGAGAGCCAAGTTTGAATTCTAGTCCTGTTCACTATATTAACTTCCGTGCAAATACCCTTGGGAAAGTTATGAATTCGCCTCTTCTCCCCACATCTATCGGTTAAATAGTAAAAATTTTATCACTAAATCATTATTATCTCCAAAAAATAAATTCTTACAATCTAAAAATATTTTATGGCTTTAAGTAACCTGCGAAAGATTGATAAGTCGTTGAAAGTGAATGAATTAATAATTACCACCTTTTTCATCGTGATTTTCAATGCATTTAGTATACAGCAGCAGTGAATTTAAAATCATAAATTTTATAGCCCTATTTTGTACTAACTGTATTTCACCTACATAGCCCGTGCTAAGAATGATAGAATGAAGGATAGAATGGGGACTAAGAGGGTGGGTAAAGAAACAAATATTTCTTAAGATGGATAGGAAATTGTGGTAAGCCATGATTATCAATGTTCTTAAGGTGCAAAGCAGATAAAAAAAAGAAGCGTATCAAGACCAAAGAAATGTCGTTACGAAGATAGTGTTATGTCATTGATAAATTTATTGTGAGCTTGTAAACAAAGACAGAACGGACGATACATTAGATCGTGCGTGAGAAAGGAGCTGTGAGAAATCTATAATGTTTGTTATTTTGCTTAATATATCTATATTAATTATATATTTAATTATCTCTATCTATAAAAGGCAGGATGTGTGTGTGTGTGTGTGTGTGTGTGTTTGTGTGTTTGTGTGTGTGTGTGTGTGTGTAACCAATGCACGGCCGCAATTTTCGATGGATTTGCACCAAAATTTACATGCACATGCTCCAAGTTAGTGGGAAGGCCAAGACAGACTTTGCATTTCCCAACTCCCATCGACAGTGGAAATAATCGATTTTTTCATGTTTCTACGGCAGTTGTCATGTAGTTTGCGGCCATTTTCTTCTGGCCAGAGTGAAAGCCTATAGCTGGCTGCCACGAATAGGCAGGAAGGTTCTATTGGCCAGCGTGAGGGCCAACAGCTGACTGACACGAATGTTAACTAGCATGCTAGCATGCAAAAAAATCGATAGCTGCATTCGTCACAAGCGGGGAAAATTTAAATCTGCTTGGCACTTTACTCCAATTGGCTCATTCGCTTGCTTAAACTCAACGTTGATTCTGATTCCGCAGAATTGGGTTGGGTGTGATAAAGTATTTGTAGTTAACATTCTTTTTTCATTCGGTTTTTCCAGTTACGAGTCCTTTTTTAAAGCTGATCGTTTTGTGTTCATTTTGTTTAGTTCTTTTTTCGTAACAGATTTAATGTTTAGTATAGAGCTTAGAAAAAATTCGCAGTGTGAGATAGGCAAGAAGTAAGACATGTAGCAACATCAGAACGTCAAAGGGCACTCCTTTAAAGTCAAGGAAGGGCAAAAATATTTTAAGTCAAGTCATAGCGATTGCTGTATGAGTTGTACGATTTTTGAATCAAGCACGGGCAACGCCGGGTCACGCTGCTAGTGTTATATATAAATGTTTATAGTATTTGCATTGTGGTCATAACTACTAGTAACTACTATAATGGTTTTATAACTCAAAAATAATCCTTTTCCATCTACAGACAACCGGCTTTAACGGTCCACCCCTCCGCCTATTACTCCGTTGATGAGAAGTTTGTCTGTATATATATATATATATATATATATATATATGTGTGTGTGTGTGTGTGTGTGTGTGTGTGTGTGTGTGTTTGTGCTTTTTGATTGTCAGCACAGGTATTGACGACTCTTCTTCGAGTGGCTCTCCGTTGGTTCCAACAGAAAGTATTCATATATGGCTACTGTAACTCAGACGGCACGAATGTGAAAAAGGGACATATTTAATACAGGTTCTCATGGGAACCCTTGCGAAAGATTTCATTTATTCATGTCGTTAAATACAAGGATTACAAACGGAATTAGTTAAGCTTGTTTGATCGAAGCTCTAAATCCATAACCAGCGATCATTTTGTCTCGGTTAGATTATCCTTTGTGCTATCACCTTGCCATGAACTCATTCAACGTCTAAACTTATCTCGGATGGATAAAGCAAAGTCTCTCCTTTGCAAAGGTTTTATTAACATTGGCTTATCAAGTTCAATAATCCCAAAAGGCCAAAACACGCATAAACATTAGATTCCTTTTATAAGCCACATCACGCTACGTTCTTGTGTTAGCGAATAATATACTGTTAGCTAATAATAATATTAGATATGCTAATAATTCCACCCAAAGTTGGAGGATTATGTCTCTAGTTCTCTGAGGCATTGTTACAGCATTAATAACGCGTGATTCTACCGAGAAATTCTGAGAATACAATGCTATTGCCGTTGTGCCCTCCAAATCCTTTCAGGATGTAGGCGATCATTGCTCTCCACAACTTCCGTCACAGAATTAATACCGTGTGATTCTACCGAGAATTTATGAGAATATCAAGCTGTTGCTGTTGTCAGAATATTTCTGTCGTTGTGCCCTCCAAATCCTTTCAGGATGTAGACGATCATGGCTCTCCACAACTTCCTGTCTTTTTCTGTCTAAATTTCTGCGAGAAGAATTACCATTATTTACAGTATTTGCATTGGGACCTTTGTTTACATCTTTCCTAACCCTTAGATGATATACAAAGTAAGAGGCACAACTTGTGTGGATATGTGAGGAAGATAATGGTCAGCCCTCGATTTGAACAGTAGTAGTGATCGGAGAAACATCTTCTTGGAAGTCGATTCCACAAAGTAGCGGTTCGTGGGAAGAAGCTGCTGCATTGGAATGGAATAGGAAGTTTGCTATGATGTGTGTGTTATGCCGGGTCTTAGTCGCGAAGGTTACAACTGGTGGAAGTAAGGAATGTAGTTCGTCTGAGCACTCTCCATGAAAATAGCGGTGGAGTAGCGAGAAGCTTGCGGCGTTTCGTCTACGGGAAAGGGGTTGTATGGTGGATAATAATTCATCACCCACAAGGACACAGATACACTTTTGCACTCAACCAAGACGTGAAAGTGAAAGTGAAAGTGAAAAGAGGGAAAGGCGCCTGCCTATGTATAGCAGTAGTACTTCAAGACTGACCAGGAGGAGTCAGTTACTTACTGGAGTAGAACGGGGAACTGACCATTTTACTAGTGCCTCTAGCGATGGATAGAATATACGTAGAACTTGTACAAACGAAGTCTGGGTTGAGTTTAAACCCAACAGACACTCAAAGCACGGGGCCTTCCTTAAGAGAACATCTGTTTCTCGCTATAGGATGTCAATAGAAGCTGAGGGAATAACGAATTGTTTTACGAGTTTTTGTGAATGAATGGCAGGACAAAATCAAAGTAAACTAGTAAAGGATAAGAAATTACTTAGAACAACAAAAGACAAGAATATTGTCCTCATCTTTGTTGTTGTTATCACAACATTTCGGTTGTTGTTCCCTCCAACCTTCATCAGGGAATTCCGAACTGAACACTTTTTTTAATCTATGAAGATAGACTGTTTTTCTTCCACTGCTTATGCCTAGAAATATATCATCTAGTACTTATTTTTAGTACTGCTCGGTTATTACTCGCCCTGTTTCCACTGGATCCACGTGTACACTGTTCGGTCCACGGTTTGAACTCACTAATCATATATCACCAAATTCCCCAACTAACATTTAATTCACTAGTTTTTATCCCGTGGAACGGGAACAGTCTACCACCGAAGCTTAAGTAAAGGGTTTAGGTCGAAATTCCCTGCAGCCATATACACATATACCTGAACGCATATACACATACACCTGATGAACGCCGGTGGCCACCACAGCCGAAATGTTGTGATAAAAACAGCAAAGATGGGGAAAATAGTCCTAATGTAAATAGTTTAAATAATGATAACTCATCATCCCTGAAGTTCAGACAGGAAGATGCGGGTAGCGGTTATTGTAAGAAGTTGGTACATATAAGAATAGAAGAAGAGGCTTTTTGATCACGCATACGCAGTACGCTTTTCTTCGAATCCCTTCACAATTTACATTAAAGCCATTCAACCGGTTCTCGGGATATTTTAGAGGGTGCCCTGCAAAAAACAAAAATAAAACAGGAAATTTGGTAGAGTTTATTTAATTGTTGGAATTTTTGTTAAAGTTATTTGAAACAAAAGCAAAGGATAGAAATTTAGTAGCTTAAAACAGAACAAAAACACAAATGTTAGATTTGGTGTTCAAACTAAAGAATTCTGGCAAAATTTCTTGGCATTTTATAGTCCCTAAGTTGGATGTTCTGCCTTAAATAAAACAATCACATCACGTTGAAAATTTGTTAACTACGGCATCTCAAAAACAAATGGTTAAAACATTTGTATGTTACTTACTTTTTTTAATTTATTCATATAGTAAAACATATAGTTGTTTTTTTAAATGTTAATAAATTTAATTCATTCACATAGTAAAACACAGTTATTTTTTTTATATGTTAGTTAAGTTTGTAGTTTTATTCATATAGTAAAACATATAGGTACCTTTTATATATTAGTTAATTTCTTTTTAGTTCATTCATATAGTAAAATATATAGTTATTTTTTATATGTTAAATTTTTTCATCATATAGCAAATCTAAATTTTCCTGTTTTTTGTGGGGTACTTTGCAGTATAATTTCTACTATTTTTTTACTTTGCCACCATTTTTTCACGAATTGTATATCCGATAAATGGCACAGAATGCGAAGGCTAGGAATATCTCGTGGGCGTGGTATTCTGACAGTGATGGATTGCCTTTGTCTAAGTTTTGAATACAAATCCAAAACGGCACTAAGTCGGAGAGGTCCGCAGGAATTTTGAAGCGTCGATACGCTTCCAAACACCTAAATTCTATAGACAGGCAAAGACCGCACGCTAAGCCAACGAGCGGGCATGCCTTCCTATAAAGTTCTTTCTTCCGCTGGCTACCCGAACCCATGCTACCACGTGTGTCTCTCTCATATAATATAGCGAATAAGAAAAAGAAAGCGTTTTTCGTTGATACAATCTTTGAAGGGGTGTTGGGGACCGAGCAGCTAAACCCCGTGACGATACGAAATGCAACATAAAGAATTTGAAAGAAGGACCCTAGAGGAAAGTTGGGGTAACAATCCCCCAACCACCAAAAAAAAAAAAAAAAAAAAAAGACAATAAGAACTAGATTAATAATGCGAATAACGCTTGGGATGAGAAAATAGGGTATTATTATTCTAAAAAAAAAAAAATGAATGGTTTGCTAAAATAAACTGTAACAGCTTTTATCCTTCGACCTGCGTAAAACAAACGCTGCCAATCAAACCTTTCAGCGTATTTTAAACGTTGTTGTTATTATCTACATTTGATAATGTTATGTGTGTGTGTGTGTGTGTGTGTGTTTAGTATGGTTTTTGTTTTACGGCATATCAACCACAATGGGTTATTTAATGCCGATAAGATATTTATTGCTTGTAATATTTTTTTTTTTCAAAAATATATTCTTGGTAATATTTATTTTCAAAAATGTATTGCTTTTAGAAATTTTTCCAACAAAGTATTCTTTCTTTTTATGTGCCATGTCTTTTAAGGACGTAGGCGATCATGGCTCTCCACCTCCTTCTATCAATTAAGAGGTGATTCCACGCTCCTCAAAAACTTCTAATCAAAGGCCTTGCCGTCGAATGTAGTTTATCGTCTTACCCAGGACGCGGATGTAGTTTATCATCTTACCCAGGATGCGTGCGTGTGTGTGCTGGTGTGCCTGGCGACTTCTGTCCAATTTCATTGAAAAATATATGCATACATAATAAATAATTTACCAGATTCTTTCCTTATATACTGATTTTTCCATTGTTCATTTTCTTGTTCAATGCTCAAGACGACGTGAAACATTTTCTAGATTTGTAGTTTACGGCTTATCAACCTTTTGCAGGTTATTTAAAGGCAGAAATATTTTTACATTGTAATTTTTTTTGTGGGGGGAGGGATAATAATGATACACGTTCTACTAATTAACCCATAGCGGGAGGTAGAAGAGATAGATTCATACCTTTCCAAAGGATATTTGCGCGCAAGTGAATGCAACAGGAATTGAAACTCGGTTCTCCGATTTCAAATTCCGAGCCGTTATCCATTACAGCAGCCGTATATTCAAGCTTACAGTACAAGCGGTCACTCATCTAGGTACTGACTCGGCTCGACGTTGCTTAACTTCGGTGATTGCATTAGAAACGGTATTTCAAAGTGATATAACCATAAGCCAAAACACCCATACATTCAAGATTACAGTACGTGTTATTTCCAATCGGTACTGACTAGGCTCGACGTTGCTTAACTTCGGTGATCGTATGAGAATCGGTTTTTCAACATGATATAGCCATAAGCCTTATCACTCGTACAATCAATCTTACAGCATCTGACATTCCAAAACGGTCACTCATCTAGGTACTGGCCAGGCTTGACGAACCTCAACTTCGGCGATCGTATGAGAACCAGTTTTTCAACGCAATATAGCCATAAGCTATATCACATGCACATCCAATCTTACAACACCTGGTATTCCCAAGTGGTCACCCATCTAGGTACAAACCAAGCTCGATGTTGCTTAACTTCGGTGATCGTATGAGAACTGGTCTTTCAACATGATACAGCCATATCGGCCGTACATCCAATCTTACAGCATCCTGTATTCCCAAGCGGTCACCCATCTAGGTAATGACTTGGCTCGACGTTGCTTAGCTTTGGCGATAGTGTGTGAACCTATCTTTCAATGTGATATAGTCATAAGCCATGACACGCTTAAATCCATCATCATCATCATCATCATCATCATCATCATCATCATCCTTCTTCTTCTTCTTCTTCTTCTTCTTCTTCTTCTTCTTCTTCTGTGCCAGAAAATACTGAAGAGTTTCCTACAGTACTGAAGACAACGAATTCAAATAAGTTCGTTTAATATCAGACAGAATCTTATAATGAGAAAGCCAAAAGCCAGCTTAAAACCATCGCCTACTGCAAGGATATTTGGTTCGCTGCATCGTGCTAGAATAATTTTTCCTCATAATCCATCTTGTACATTTATAAATCTACCATTTGCCCGTGCATTGAATACCGTTGCCCTATCTGGTCTGGTGTTCCTACTGTATTTCTCGAGACTCCTGACAAAATCCAAAGAGTCTGTAATGTAATCGATCCTGATCTACAAATGACGACCTTTTTACCCTGGTACTCCGTTTACATGAATTTAAGCGCGCTACTAGATTGGCAATTAGGTCTCACCATTTACCCTTAAATTATCTAGATACAACAGCAACTTCTATTCTAACAGTTTCTTCACGCGAACTTTCCACCCGTGGAACTCTGGATTACTTGCTTCTCTGATAAAAAAATAATGTATAAAAATTTGAATACAACAATCACCAACTTCTGTCTTCTTAAAGCTTGTTCTTTTTTTGGCTTGGTTTGCTTTGGTTTGTTTTAAGGCATATCAACACCTCAATGGGTTATTTAATGCCGACGAGTTTTTTTTTATTGCTGGTAATATTTTATCTAAATATGTATATCTGGTAATATTTTTTCAAAAATGTATTGCTGGTAATATTTTTTTAAAAATGTATTGCTGATAATATTTTTTTCAAAAATGTATTGCTGGTAATATTTTTAAAAAATGTTTTGCTGGTAATATTTTTTCTAAATATGTATTGCTGGTAATATTTTTTTTAAATATGTATTGCTGGTAATATTTTTTCATAAATGTATTACTGGTAATATTTTTTCTTAATATGTATTGCTGGTAATATTTTTTCCAAAAAGTATTGCTGGTAATATTTTTTCCAAATATGTATTGCTGATAATATTTTTTCAATATATATATATATATATATATATATAGAGAGAGAGAGAGAGAGATAGATAGATAGATAGATAGATAAATGTAAATATATGTGTGTAAATGTATGTATATATATATATATGTAAAAATATGTATGTATATAAATATAAATATTCATATATATATATATATATATATATATATATACATGCAATTTTTTATATATTATTTATGTATTATATATGCGCGTTTTTTTTATTGGAAAGCGCTCAATATCAGTGACAGAGCTAACATATTTAGTGGGATTGTCTGACGATCGCAAATAACGTGAAACCCAGGGTCACAAACTTACATCAATCCAAATATATATATATATATATATATATATATATATATATATATATATATATATATATATATACGACGTGGAAATGGAAACATTATCGATGACAATGATATATCACCTACCTACTACTGTATATATATTAAAGTGACATCTTGCTCTGCAATGTTCCCTAGTGAATCCTCGCTTTGCGCGCACAGACACAGCACAACCGGCAATGTCCACGCAGACAATCCTTCTTCAAACGTAGCGATCCATTTCTCCGACGTCCCCTATCTACATTGAAGCCATCAACGAGGGCCTGTACACCTTGGAAACCAGCTGCTGATGGTGGGTACGGAGTGGCTTGAGTGCTGCGAAAACCGATCCCGGATTTTTTAAGGTTAGCTCAAGCACAATGGACGCCACCAGAGTTGCGACGTTCTCCTGATATCTTTGTCGTATCAACGGACAAGCCGATTCCACGGACACAATCTTGTGGAGAGATACGGAATAACAAAAAGTAAATATAATATATTTTAGCGTCGCAAATCGTAGGCTGGTCGTCACGACGAGGCATGAAGTGATCGTTATTAACGGTTTGCTTCTATATCAGAAAATCGACCTATTTTTCTCCATATCTTTGTAAATACTTTTAAACACTCCTTACCGGAATCAGTCGCTTACGTTATCTCTTTTACCGCCTTCTTGATATCACTTTGTTTATTTAAAAGTATATCAGCCTATATTCCAGCAAAGTTTCCTTACTTCAAAATAATAATCCTTCAAGAACTATTTGCCTTTCTTTTTCTTTTCGACAACGGGTGACATAAAATTCCTTACTAAAAATTATTTCACATTACTTCGTAAGTTTTTATTTTGACAGGTTAAATTTTCAAATTTCTTTGTTTTCCAAGACATGTGTCCTTGAGGACATCTGTGTATGAATTTCTGGTTATTATAAACCTAATGTCTCAGCAACCTTTTTTTATCAGTGCTCATATTGCAATTTTTGCTATTATCATTTTATGATTTTTACAAGAATTCATATTGTAATTTTTATTGCTATTATCGCTTTTTCTCTGGCACTCCTTATTAGTGGTTCCCATATTGTATTCATTTCTATGCTTGGTCGGCTCAGAAGATTTTTGTGGCCTAGCATATTCATACACAGATGTCCTCAAGGACACATGGCACAGTGGAATTAAGACCCCACGCCCTCAGTATCACAGGGAAATATATTCTGTTGATTCTATCTTCTCGTTATGATTGTTTTTAACTTTTTATTCGCTCATTGTATGCTCTGGTCTTTTTTATACGTCCGTAATAAAACATAAAATACCTATCTCATAAAAATAGGGATGTAAAGAGAAAAGGTCTTTTTTTAATCATTTCACCCCAAGCAAGGTAATAAAATCACTAAGACTCAAGAGGTTAGTGAGTGCCAGAGAATATGAGAAAAAATCACTATTAAGAAGAGAGAGAAAATAGAACAGGGATTAAGAAGGCAGAAGATAATGACTAACAATGAATTTAAATTTTTGACGATCAAAGTTGACTGGAAAGCAAGAAGCCGAGAGTCCCACAAGCGAGAAGTACGAGAGAAGAAACTGTTAGCATAAAGCTTAGGGTTACAGCTATGCTTTTCAAATATAAAAAAATGAGATCTTACCGCCAATCTAGTACTGCTCTTAAATTCATAAAGTCTAGTTACTGTAAAGGAAAGTTCATAGAGGTTCAGATAAGCTTGATGTCATAGTTTCCTCGCAGATATTTTTCTAGTGTAGAATCTTTTCTCTTGAAACGTTTCCCAAAACTTTAATTGTTTTTGTGCATGTCCCTACAGCACATTTTTCTATCTTTTGTAGTTCTTAAAAACTTTTTGCTACCAATTCCTATCCACCTTTCTGTTATCTATTCACACAAGCTTGTCAGGTAGGTGGTCTGCTGCAGCCACTGTTACTTTTGCCTTCAATATGTCCTGTATCAACTTCTCCAAGCCCTCCTTTTTTATTATATGCCCAAGAAATTTCAGACATTGCTTTCTAATTCTGATTAGAATTTTCAATTTTGTTTCCATTTTTCTTAAGACTTCTTATAAATCCATGAAATGGAGAAATCTCTATTTAATGTAAAAAAATATTTTCTTTATTTGTGTTATTGAAGTAGATTAATTATTCTGTATTATTCCGACCAAGTTAAATACAATACTCAGTATCCTGTTACTAAAATTCAAAGACATGTCACAGTTTTTCATAGTCTAGTATATAACTTGGATTTCTACTGAAAACAATGAGAAATAATAAAAGAAATTATAATACTACTACCTTAAATAAAAAAAGTAAGGAATTTGTGAAACTAATTTGAGTTTTTCTATCGCTGCCAAGAAATTATCTCTTACTGGTTATCCTCTTTGGTTTATCGAAAAGATTCTAGGATGTATCGGCTTGCTGTCTGCATCCGGGAAAATCTTCCAGTAGCAAGAGAATGTTCTCTTGAGATACCAGATGATTCTTTGATGTGCTTCACTCACTTTTCCACCGGTGTAACGTGGCCTCCTTGTGCTTTTCTAGAAATGCTTTTATGTGCTTTCAGCTTTCGTTATTGCACTCAGTTAACTATATTTATTATCCTTTAATTCCTCATCTGTCTTTTATTCCTGTTATTTTTCATGAACCCGGAAGGCGTATAGAAAACCCAACTGAGCCAAATTAAAATATCATGTACGAGTCATATTGGGAAACATTTTTCACCTGCTGAAATTCAAATATTTTCTCATTAAGATCTGTTTTCTTAGATTTTATACTTGAGCTAAAATGATACTGCCCCTTTAATATTAAAACAGTAAACACTATAGACGACAGGAAACAAAAATTGAACTCTTAGCATGTACACGAATAAACTTCATTTGTCTGCTTATCATATTATATTAACTTAACTAATTAGTGTTGTAGACCCGGAAGAGGTCCGAAAGAAAACTCGAACTTAGCAATTCAGTGAAAACGTATTATTAACAAAAAGAACGAATACAGAAGTTTTGCGCGTCTGTCTGACGGCTAAGTAGAGTAATCAACTCGTTCGCACTATTTAACGATCCCCCCACCCCCACGAGGAATGTATGTGGCACAAGGCCGGGTTTAATGTGGGTTTCTCCAAGCCCGTAGGCTCGGCCAAAAAAATATACCCTTTGGATCCGCCTAGACGGGTTCAGGGCCTGTCTACCTCCTCGGACGAAACTTTGTCCTTCGGCAAAGCTTCGTCTGGGTTCCTCTCTGCCAAAGCAGAGTGTTCGACAGAAGACGTACACGTAGTCAACCGTAGTCAACTCGTCTGCTATCTACAGTCCTCTTGCGAGGCATAATATAGTCATAAGACGAGTCTATTTTGTCCATGAAAGTAGGTCCCCATAACAATTAGCAATGTAATTAACTTTCTTAATACAACCAACCGATTTATAATTTAGCCAGAATCTCCAATTATACTACAAGTCCATAAGTGTTCGTTGCTGCTTGCTGCATAAAGTTAATAACGTAGTGCATTTTAATTCACCATTATCTGACAAGCACGAAAGAAATATGTCCTTACTATTATTCTTTGGGTCCCAGCATCATGTGTGTCCAGATTGATGTCGCCAGAGTTCTATAAACTAGGAGTGGATTTCATTGGGGGACATATATTATTCCTTATCAACAGTTGAGGACGGCTGTCAGCTGTAAATATAAAGTGACATTTTGGCACTGCAGAGCGGATGATGATAAACTAGTCTGTGATCAATGATAATAATATTTTTCATGTAAGAAATTCAATCAAATAAAATTTAAGGCTATTACGCCTGCTATTGATAGCAATATGAAATTTAAACACGTTATAAAATAAGATGGATTATAAACTAGCTTGCGATTAATAATGATAAAGCTTTTATTATAGAAATTGATTGAAAATAAGCAAGAATCACAAAGAGATTAGAATAAAATTAATACATATAATTCGGTTTTTACAGGATGTTTCCAAATAATTGATACGAGTTCGAATCCCAGATGAGGTCGTTATATTCACTTAAGCATAATTACCATTGGGAAAGGTATAAATCTATCTCTTCTCTCAGCTATGAAATACTACTTCGGGAAAAATATTCTGTCTCCTCAGTCGTGTATCGAAAGATACATGATCGTCCAAGTGTGTATCACGCGTGGCAATTGACTGGATCTAATATCTTAAACAATTATCTTTCAAATGATACCCAATTTTAAAAGTATGTGTAGAAAAAACTCAAAATTATATGATTAATGATTTCTTTTTTTTGTTTCAGGTATAGAAATGACATTGACTGGGAAAGAAAAGGCGTTTTGTGTGTGTTTTTTTTTAATCAATTCACCCCTAGCAAGGCGACAATACCACTAAGACATAATGGGATACTGGGAGTGAAACCGAAAATTTAAGGTGAAAACATGAATTGAAAGATGGAACAAGGAAAAAAAAAGAAATGTTATTTTTCTTCTTTTCTGATAACCAAACACGCCGAATGGAACGTTGAGTCCGAAATATAATCTGAGAAATGTGGAATGTTGATCGCTTGTCGGTCGAGAGGCAAAGGGAATTGTTATAAACCAAACGCAGATAATCTAAACAATCTGAAATATGGTTTTGCAAACAGGCAAAGTGGGCGAAGTTGTTAATCGGTCATATTGAAAAGTCTACAACAAAGATAATTTTTTGACGTCAGGGACCTAAAAAAATAAATTATAAACACAAAATTATATATATCAGAAAAATTATTGTTTGAATTATTATCGCCAAGATTTAGAAAGGAATGATAAACAAATTTTGTTGTCGAAGAATGTATTTATTTCTTTGTTCGAAGACCATTATCGGTTCTCCAACATTGCAGAGATAAAGTAATTAATTGATAAGAATATTGATGATTCCTGGGGTGCGGTGGGAGTCGGATGAAATACATATAAACAGAGCGCTTAAGCGGGCCAGCAGTTGGGTCGAGAGACAGCAAGAGACGCAGACGAGACAGCAGCGAGCGAAGGAGGGTTCAACTCCAAATGACTTGTTGCCGAGAGAATTCCTGGACGACCACTTTCTTTGTTAATTTAACCCCCTAGAAGAAAAGACAAAGTGTCACGATAAAGCTTTTAAATGGAAAGGTCAATTTTATTGTATCAACGACCATATAAACTAATTGAAATTTAACCCAGCGACCCTCTTCTTTATTTTTAAGGTTATTTTTATTTTTTGCCGGCTGAAGCGTTCTGTGTCCTTTTGTAGCACCTGTCTCTGTGTATTTGAGTGTGTGTGCGTGTGTGTGCATGTGTGTAGGCGCGTGTGTGTGTGTGTGTGTGTGTTTATGCGTGTGTGTAATGGCATACCTTCCCTTCCTCAGCAGAATTATATTTTTGGTCTTTAAACTCACTGGGCAATCATGTTATTACAGTATACAGAACAGCAATTCAATTTCGGAACTATTTTTTCACATGCCTTTTCAGTAGATTTTCAGGAAGGGATTTTGGGATAGTTTTGCTATTCGTTGAAATATTGTTTTGAATTTTATGATTTAAATCTTTGTATGAAACTTATACTTATTATAAAACCCAGGTTGTGTGTGTGTCTGTTCGTTTATATATTGGATCGGATTTCCTACATTTTTCAACCGATTTCAACAAAACTTCGCAGGACAACGTAAAATTACCTTGCAGTGGTTTTGACAGCGCCAAAAATTGGAAAAATACAATTGTTTTTGCACAAAATCAATTTGAAAACACGATTAAGAGGCATCGCTGTCGCGAGAATGAAAGGGGAACAACTTATATCAAGTTATACTTATAAAACCCAGGTTGTGTGTGTGCGTGTGTGTGTGTGTGTGTGTGTGTGTGTGTGTGTGTGTTCATTTATATATGGGATCGGATTTCCTACATTTTTCAACTGATTTCAACAAAACTTCATTTTTTGTGGGGCAGGTAGTGTTTTTTATTGTCTTACACACTTTTTTCTTTATTTTTACATTCAGAATGCTTTAAAAATTCCATTTACAAGGAAATTGTTTATAATAAAATTCTATTCAATCGGTAGACTCATAACGACTGAAAACAATGTTTTTGTTTGAGTTTGGGTTTGACCAATTCGTAAAAAAAAAAAAAAAACTAATTAAGACATGCGAGTCCGTCAACCTTAAACAATAATCTTTGTCAATTTTATTTTTCAGTCTTTATGATGGTCGATACTTGATCTATCTCTTACTGTTATATCCCCGGACAACGCCGGGCTCTACTGCTAGTTATTAATTAAAAAAAATGACGCAAGCTCTTAATAGATTTTTTTGAATGATGTATGAACTTTCAATACGAGTTTTCAGAATGAAACAAATTCCTATACATCGAAGTAGTAATACGTCAAAATTTAAAGTGCCCCAAATTTCGATTTCTGTCAGTGGAGATTAATCACCTTTGAAATATAAAATATAATTCTGAACGATATATCATTTAGTATAGACAAGTTTTTTTTCTCCTGTACGCATTAGATACTTTTAAAAAAGAACACGCATTTACTCATATATGAAATGAATAAAACTGATTACTAAACCTCGAAAATAAGCATGCGGCACATCGAACTTGTATTATCTGTTCTCCTTAATAAGTTATTACGAATTTCTTGTCCGAGAGATTCCAACTCTATGGTATCAACAACCTTACTGTAATAAGGAAGTTAGGGTTGGTAGATGCCAACATCAACGTGACAGAGATCACTGAGATTTGGCAACTTATGTACTTGGCGTAGATGTACGTGTATAGCCACTCCACATTATGATTAATCTTGTGTCTAATCCTACCAGTGTGAGGAGGTCGTTAAATGCCGTCTTTGTGGGCAGCTTCTGCAAGCTTAATGTCAGTAATCGATGGCACAAAAGATGAAGGTCTTCTTCAAGGAATTTTGTATTTCTTCTACCGTGACACTCCTATGCCTTGTTGACGTGTGGACACTTAACTGAAGAGTAAAACTTTCTATAGGTGCGTCTTGCGAAGTGTGTATTATGCACTTGTGTAATGCCAAAATAAATAGTTGAAAAACGCAATCAGAAAATTCTGCCAGTTCAAATAATCTCTTAATATTTTAATTACAAGATTTTCATGGCTTCAAGTTGGCTTACAGATTATAAGATTCTGTCGGATAACGAACTTATTTGAATTCATTGTCGAGTAATTGGTGGATTTCGCTGAAAAAGAAAGTTACAGATCTCTTCAAAACTGCACGACTTTATCCGGTCTTCTATTCGATTTTATCAATGCTGTCGTCTGGATGGATGCTGGACAATTTCACAGATGAAAAATACACATGAAGCAAAAGAAATGTCGTTCTACAGAAGGATGCTGAGAATACTATAAACTGAACATTGGCGTAATGAGAAAATTGTTTTTTTTTTTAAATGGAAACAAAATGGACGCTTATACTTAGAATCAGAAAGAGAGAGTTGAAACTTCTTGGACACAACAAAAAAGAAGGCTTGAAGAATGTGATACTCACAGGACAGATCAAAGGCACTAAGGAAGCAGCGATTACCCAACCTAACGAACTTTTGTAAATGAATGAGAGAACATGAACTGGAAACTGGTTAAAATAAAAACCTTACTAAGAGTTACGAAGGATAGGAAGTTGTAGCGAGCGATGATCACACACGTCCTCAAGGGACACGTCATATAGAAGAAGATATAGACTAACACTATATTTAATACGTGTAGACACCAAGCGAGAAAAGCCCACAAGTATATCTAGCGAAACGCATTACATTATATAAAGAACCACAGGATGTGATGAACTATTTGATTCAGCCATTATAACGTGGAGTGGCATCTGCTTAATATCTTTTATTTATTTCATAGATCTTTATTTATATTTAGTCTGCTTACATAAAAAAGCTTGGTGTATAATTAATATTGCAGTTTCAAAAAACGTAGGCCGTATAATTAAAACGCTACCCAGATATTTGAACTTCTACAACTGCTTGATGTTTAGATCTCCAATTTATAATTCGCATCTTGGAATTTTTCTCTTGTTGATGATCATATTTTCTGTCTTTACGAAGTTGATAGTTAGTACTTTTTTCTCGGCTTCTTCTACCACCTAGTCTAGGATGACCTGGAGTTTCCTTTCCTAGTCGGCTATCAGCATAGAGTCGTCTGCGTATCTTATAGTGTTAAGATTACGCACACCGATAATAAATCCTGGTAGGATCACCAGTTTTCTTAAGATAGCGTCGCTGTAGAAGTTGAGTAAATCTGGGGAGAAGACGCATTGATACATTTTTGCTATTCTGATCTGATATTAGTCCTTTTAAATGAGACTTAATATGTTTTAGTTTCATCAATATAAACGAACTGTTTTGGGATTGTAATCTTCTACACAATTTTGGTGATATATCACAATTTGATGTAGTTATTCGTGTGTAAGCGAGACAAGTCATCTTTGTGTAGCAATATGAGTCAGCTGAGGTGTTGTTAAATTGAAAACAGCAGGACCTGTCGCAAAAATGAATATGAACATTTACTTTCGACCGATGGTCATCAGCAAGTGAAGTCAACTTCAGAGCAAGAGGCTTAGACAGAGAGAAATCACGGAAATAGGATAAATTATTTTTTAGACGATGATGACATGACAAAGAAAAATGTTATCTATAAAACTGACCATGCCACGAAAAGGTACGCAGAAGGAACAAAGGAGGTATCGGAGAACGGACAGGAAAGACACCTATTAAACTGTG
>CAHIKZ030005377.1:2215000-2367500 GCA_903632075.3 Acanthosepion pharaonis
ACTATCGATGGGAGTTGGGAAATGCAAAGTCGGTCTTTGCCTTCCCGCTAACTTGGAGCATGAGCATGTAAATTTTGGTGCAAATCCGTCGAAAATTGCGGCCATGCATTCGTTACACACACACACACACACACACACACACATCCAGCCTTTTATAGATAGAGATAATTATTACATTTACTTGAAGTTATATATGTATTGTTTTTCAACGTTTTAAAACGGTTACTGAGTTTATTAGTATTTACTTGACTTTGTACAACTCACCTAAAGATTGTCTTATTTTTACCTTCTGTTTTAGTTTAACTAAAATTTTTACTCTCCTTCATTTTTTATCAATTGATACTTTAGGTGTTAGTACTATGAAAAAAAAACAGTATAAATGATTTTATTGGATGCTAAATAATGACTTCATAATCTCCAAGTATTTTAGGCTAAAATCCTGACTTAAATATTCATTTTTTTCTGCTATCTTTTCCGAAATTAAGAAACTTTTCAATAGTTGTATTCGTACGCCTATTTTGTAATTTCTATTACTTGCTGGTATTTTTTGTTTTGTTTTTAATCTAATACTTTTTTTATATTAAAAAAAAACGTTAATTTTTGGGGAGCTTCTGAAACACATAATGTATATAATGTTTATATATGTACATTATATATAGGTGCATAATTATCAGGTGTTTTGTAGGCGAGTTATTTGTTAATAAAAATTGCTGTTTTGTTTACTTTTTTAGCAAAAATATTATTTTATTTTCAGGTTATAAGAACGCGTGTCGATAATTATACGTTCCGGAATAATCATTTAAAAATGTCATTGTTGAATTTTTATGTTTCATTGTTCATAATAAATATTGTTCAAAAAACGCCTGATAATTATGCACCAACCCAATATGTTCCAAATGTTATTATACCTGGGGATGATAGTGGCAAGAAGCATATTTATAAAATGCTTCCGTGGCATGTATCTCAAACAGACTCTGAGAACTAATTCCAGCTCCAAGCCGAAGAATGGGCAAAGGCGAGAAACTGGTGCCTCATAATCTGCTGTTTCGCGTAGATGGAGCTCGATAGTCCATTTAGGAAAATACTGATTTTAAACATGTTACCTTGCAGTCATATTCAAACAGCGAAAAACACTATGGAAGTAAATACAAACAGAAAACTCGGAACAGAGCCCCGAAGGCAGTTGGATATCAATACTGAAAAATTTCCGGCAACTCCTGCAGCTAAGTCGGCCTCAAATGTAATGCTCTGTATTCCTTTGGATCTTATCGGTAAGGCCGAACGAAGATGTGGGGCAAATATCGCTTGGGGAGGGTACGGTCTGTATATACCATTATCCAAACCTGTGTTGACCATGTTGTCCGTAATCTCTTCAATATCAGAGGTTGGCAGTGTAGATTCGGAGAAAGTAGCGGCTGTTAATTCTTTAAGTCTTCGATATCAGAGGTTGTCAGTGAAGATATTTTAGGGGAAAAAACAAAATGGCTGCCTTTATACACGTCGCATTGAATATTTTGAGCTATCTGATTGGTTAACCCTTCTATTGGTGAACTATAAAATGAGTCAGCTCATTTTGACTGGCTCACTAGTACATATATCCAAAAAACTGTAACAACCTGGACCATGGAGAGGTCACTACCAAAGGACTGAATTTTAACCAAAGAAGACGCTAGATTTATCCCATGAAATAAATGGACGCCTACTATATATCTATATCTATAATTCTCAAAAGTGTGTGTGTGTGTGTGTGCATGCGTGCATGCGTGCGCGCGCGCGTGTGTGTGTTTGTGTGTGTGTGTGTGTGTGATTGGATGTTGTTTATGCGTTTCCAGAGTTTTCATCCGATTTCGATGAAATTTTGTTTGATAGATAATCCTTCAGTGCTGGTTTTGAGTCTAAATTGTCTGGAAAAAAATTACAACCTTGAAGGTGAAAAATCGAAAAAACTGATTTTTTACACTTTGCGCAAAAGTGAAAGGCAAACTTTAATGTCTCTAAAAATCATCGTACAATCCATTTAGAGACTTGAAATCTAAGGCTAAGGATTATTAGAATTACAAAAAAATATTATAAAAAAAATTATCGTATATTCTTATTATTACGGTCCGTGGAAGAGTTTCCTTCTTTGTAAGATTGAGAACGCAAAAAACAGCCATTTTCAGGGCGACCCCCTATTCAAATTGTTAACCCCCCATTTAGGGATGTGCCTCAGCTGCACCCAAATGTTGTTACTAATATTGATTTTCGGGTGGGCTGAATTTAAACTTAAATTGCTCCAATTCAACAGCAAAAATTCTCAGTAATGAGACACCCGGTAGAAGGTGGATTATACCGCTAGTATATATATATATATATATTCATATATATATATATATATATATATATATATATATATATATATATATATATATGTATTCAAAGTCAACTCTGAATTCAAAACCTGAGGGGGGTTGTTTGTGGACCTTGTGGCACGTAGTGCACCAGGTCTCTGTATTCGTCCCTTCAAAAGTGTGGATGGTCCTGCACAAAATCTTCACCTTCACCACTATAATCAAATCTCATGTGCTGTTGTCGGGCTGTCGGTTTCTAGGAACTGATCTGCTTGACCCTCATTCGTCGAATTCGACAGGAGAGTCGAGTATATATATATATATATATATATATATATATATATATATATATATATATATATTACTTATAAAATTGTGTGTGTGTGTGTGTGTGTGTGTGTGTGTGTGTGTGCGTTTATATATTGGATCGGATTTCCTACATTTTCAACAGATTTCAAACAAAACTTCACAGGACTACGTAAAATTACCTTCCGGTGATTCTGACATCAAAAATTGGAAAAACAATTGTTTTTGCACGAAATCAATTTGAAAACACGATTAAGAAGCATTAATGAAAGGGGGACACCTCATATCAAGTTATACTTATTAATATCGAGTTATACTTATTATAAAACCCAGGTTGGTTGGTTGTTTGTGTGTTTGTGTGTGTTTGTGTGTGTATGTGTTCGTTTATATATGGGATCGGATTTCCTACATTTTTCAACTGATTTCAACAAAACTTCACTTTTTTTTTGGCAGGTAGTGTTTCTTATTGTCTTGCACACTTTTTTCTTTATTTTTACATTCAGAATGCTTTAAAAATTCCATTTACAAGACAATTGTTTATAATAAAATTCTATTCAATCGGTAGACTCATAAGGATTGAAAACAATGTTTTTGTTTGAGTTTGGGTTTGACCAATTCGTAAAAAAAAAAAAAAAAAAATCACTAATTAAGACGTTTATGTCCATCAACCTTAAACAATAATCTTTGTCAATTTTATTTTCAGTCTTTATGATGGTCAATACTTGATCTATCTCTTACTGTTACATCCCCAGGCAATGCTGGGCTCTACTGCTATATATATATATATATATATATATATATATATATATATATATATATATATATATATATATATATATATATTCACAGATTTAAATGCTTATGTTTCTATAAAAATATATGAATATATGTATTTTACGTTTTAATAGACAGGCAAGTGTAGTATCTTTCAAAGTATTCTTTCGATGTTTTATCTAATTAACTAAAACGGCTAACACGAAAGAAAATCCTCGGCTTATTTGCCAGAATTTAATTACGCTAAACACGTTTCTTTATCTCGGTGCTGAATTGAATTTGCAATGAATCGGAACATTGCAAATATAAGAATTCATGGTCTGGATAAATCACTCTCTCAGTCTTCATTTACTCAGCAATATCGGTTATTCTCAATAATTGTGGATACGTACTGACCCAGCTTCTTCACAGTAAGATCTGATATATATCTTTTTTTTTCTTTTTATGTGACGTGTTCTTTCACTTCTCCCTATCCCTTGTAGCTCTCAATAAGTTTTGTCCCTTTGCTACTCCCCACCCTACCGGGCCCTGTTCTATCATCCACATATCTACGGATATCTTGTCTAGTTCTTATTTTTAGTACTGTTCTGTTATTGCTCGTTCGTTTTCACTGTTTCCAAGCAAACACTGCCTTGTCCGGGGATTGAACTGAAACCTTTATTTAATCTACAGGGGTGGGTAGACAGTTCTCGTTTCACTGCCCATGTCTAGGGATATCTTGTCTAGTTCTTATTTTTAGTACTGCTCAGTTATTATTCGGCTGTTTCCATTGAGTCAAAGCCCACACTGCCCGACACAGAAACTTGGTGTTAACTACATTTACTGTAGGGAACTCGGAACTACAGCAAATTGTCCTACGAGACAATGGACTACTGGATTTAACGTTGATTTATTAATTTGGTGACATAGTGATTGTGAGTTCAGTCCCTGGGACTAACAGAGTTTTAAGAAAAATTAACAAAATTAATTTAGGTAAAAATTAACAAACTATAAATGCAAACGTAATCACAAGTAAAAATAATAATAATTATTGCTATTATTATTATTACCAACAAATAATTAAATCATTACTAATAATTAATGGGTAAAAAGATAAAAAAACAACAGAAATAGCTACACGTAACAACATTCGGATCCAAAATTATTACTACTCAATAGCCTCTATAATAATTTAAAATAGAATCGTTACCGCCAATCCAACAAGTGTTATGATAATGCAACAGACCTTGCTACCCGTAATACACGATTGAGCAGCATATATAAATAGTCGAGCCAACATATACGGCCTGAAGATCGCGTTCAAGTATAAAAGTATAAAACAAGTGTTAACCTTAGTGATATATATATATATATATATATATATATATATATATATATATATATATATATATATATATATATCATTGATGTGCGTATGGAAACCTACATTAGCAAGATCAAACGTTTGATATTTTCCGTTTAACTATATCGTTATATAATTTAAATATCTAACTAATTTCAACTCCGTTATACTTTTTCTTTTTTATATCCATAATAAATAACAAATTTTATTATTTATTTATTTTTTTCACGAACACACACAAACACATGCACACACACACACACACACACACACATATATATGTGTGTGTGTGTGTATGTTTGTGTGTGTTCATGTATATGATGATAACCAATAATAATAATAAAAATATCTGGAACTATTAAAAATAATGAACATGATATGATTTTGCCTACGGAAACACCTCGGCTTAAAAAAAATTAGAAATTTGAATTTATAAAGAATAAAACTAGATTTTTTTTACATTTGGAATGTGAGATAAGAGAAATATAGACAGATACTGAGATAAGAAATTACCAAACTATTTCCTACAGGTATAATTTGCATATATATATATATATATATATATATATATATATATATATATATATATATATATATATATATATATATATATATATATATATATATATGTGTGTGTGTGTGTGTATATATATATATATACACACACACACACACACACACATATATATATATATATATATATATATATATATGGCACTACTAGATGTTAGCTACCTTATATCAATTTGAAATTCTTACCATATTCAAATTGAATTTAGCCCCTAAAATATCTTCATAATTAATGCAAGACAGTAATTACAGTTTGCCGAGGAAATTTCCATTTTAGAATATTCTAAAATTACCCGAATATATTTATTAACTTAGCGTTTTTGCTTTCAACTTCGGTATTCCGTATGTGTGCTGAATATATGACTTCAGGTCGAACACGAAACATCGTTCATTAATATGCGTGTCCTTTAATGATTGCTTTCACGTGCATATGTGCACTCGTTTAATCACGAATTTAATGAGATATTTGACTGCAAATATAATATTACAGGATTTACGAAAAATAGGCGACGATATTTATATTCATTACAGAGAGGTAATAGGTTTCCAGCCACAATTCTGAACACTAAGCAAAGGCGGAAGTGGACGAATTGATGAAGTTTAAATGATGATATAGAGTCGTTCGGCGTTTTGATTGATTTGAATGATTGGAATTAGTGAAGAAATCAAAGTAAAATTGAAATGTAGGATTTTAAAAAGTAAGAAAAACAAAAAGAAACATGGATTTTAAAAGAAAATGGTAAAAGAAAGAAAGAAGAAATGGAAAATGTAAATAGCATCGTGCTCTCAAAAAAACTTCCTGAAAGAAAGGAAGGAGTGAAGGAAGTAAGGAACGAAGAAAGAAAGAAAGAAAGAAAGAAAGAAAGAAAGAAAGAAAGAAAAAAAAGGAAAATCAAAAGAGCAATAAGTTCCAAAACAAATTTAAGAAAGAAAGAAAGAAAGAAAGAAAGAAAGAAAGAAAGAAAGAAAGAAAGGGAAAATCATAAATAGAATTGTACTTCGAAAGAAACTTACTGAACGAAAGAATGGAAATGAGTAAGGAACGAACGAACGAAGGCAGGAAGGAAGGAAGAAAGAAAGAAAGAAAGAAAGAAAGAAAGAAAGAAAGAATGAAAGAATGAAAGAAAGAAAGAAAGAAAGAAAAGGAAAATAGCATCTTCTCACAAAAACTTTGTGAGTGAAAGAAAGGTGAAAAGGAAATAAGGAACGAATAAAGAAAGAAAGAAAGAACGAACGAATGAATGAATGAATGAAAGCAAGAAAAGGAAAATCAAAAGAGCATTGTGCTCAAAACAAATTTTTGAAAGAAAGAAAGAAAGAAAGAAAGAAAGAAAGAAATAAAAGGCACATTAGAAAGCGTACTTAAAACAATTTTTTTAAAAAAAAGAACGAAAATAAAAAACATTCTGCTTGAAAGCAAATTTTGAAAAAAAGAAAGAAAAATAGCTGGATGGAAAAGGAAGATGAAAAAATTTATAATAGAAAAAAAAAGATAGAATGAATGAATGAATGAATGAATAATATTTGACTTGAAAAAAGATGAAGCAATTTAACAGAGTCGAGAAAGAAAGATTCAATCAAATTTAACAGAGTCGAGAAAAGCAAGTAAAAAAAAAATTCTAAAAATCAATATCTCACTTTGAAACGAGAGAAAAAACAAAAAGAAAAGGACAACGAATAAAGAAGCAGAAAATGTCAAAAAAAAATAACTTTTTTCACAATAAAAAATAGATAAAAAGAAATGAAAAGAAGTGGGCTCCCATTAAAAAATCATTGGATTTTATTCGCCCAAAGATCCAAAGACAATTAAAACGCCATATTTTTTAACTGGTTGTATAAGTGACAACCAGTTTTGAGAACAATCAAAAAAGAAAAGGACAGTGAATTTAACCCATAAAAAAAAGCATGTAAGACTATCGGTACGAAAATGAAAGAACTCAGGTAAAAATTCGAATGGATTTTTTCCAAGTTTACAACAAATAACAAAAAATAACAAAGATCAAAATACGGAACCTTTTCATTGCAATAATCATCCCCATCTTTTGAGCGGTGTTCGGCACTTTTCATATTTGATATAATTTTAAACATCTACATTTTGATCACAGCTTGGGAATATGTTCGAATTGGGAATCAAGTTCAAAAATATTACATTCAAAGTTAATACTCTTGGGAATCCTCTTTTTCTCCCCTTCCAGAACAGACCGGGTTTATTCCTTGGATTCCATGGTTACCACAGAAAGAAATGGCAACCTTTTATTCTGCCCACTAATTCGAAATCCATATTTCATTTGTATAGATTATTAAATTTATTAAGGACGTAACAACACACCTGAATTACCTTCCTTATATATTTCCGTGATAATTGTTTTTATTCCAGGAAAAAATTGATATATATATATATATATATATATTTTTTAATATATATATATATATATCATGAGTTTGGAAAAAACAGATAGCTCAACTTGCAGTAGAACAAGTTTTGGAAAAGGGAAATAAAAAAGAAAGAACCAAGAACATTAAAACAAGGCGAAAACAATCGTCCAAGTCCAAAGAAAAAACAAAAAACAAAACGAGTAAAAAGACAACTACGTAAAGTGCTCAATACACTAAGATAACCTAAGATAATCCTAAGAGATTCACCTAAACGGAGAACCCTGAAGATCCGTTGAGACCTAGGTAGGTTTGCCTGGCTCATTAGGATTATCTTAACTATATATATATATATATATATATATATATATATATATATAAATGAAGGGGCGATTCGAGAAGAGATGTATATACGAGTTTGTCGTTATAGTTTTCATGCAGCAAGGGCGGACTATCATTGTTGTTTCGTCCGTGTAATTTTGATTTACGATTGTCATCAAAGATAATGGCTTATGTAGAAATCTTAGAATTTAAACATTCGATGGTGTTTTCCTTTTTTTCAACGATAATGTGATCAAGCTTATCAGACAATATGAAAAGAAATTACTTAAAATAAATAAGAAAACTTGTCTATATTATTTAATGAAACATGCATTAATATATATATATATAATATATATATATATATATATATATATATATATATATATATATATCGTTAAGATTTATGATCGTAATACCACTGCTAATCATTGGAAAAACCCGGCATTACCATCATAAAACGACTGTGCCAATAAACAATATTCAAATACCCCGCCACTCTATAACATTTTATGGGAAATCACGACAGGTAACTACGCACCTGTAGCAAATTGTGATCTCATCACTATAACAAAACCTTTTAACCTCAAGGATAAATTTACTCTATGCCTATTTAAAAAACGAACTATTCTCAAACACATCGATAATCATAATCTGCTTAACAAGCGAAATGAGCTTATGATTACTTGCATCTATAGAAGAAAATCTCTTCTTACTGGAAAGCAATTTATATCATCTCTGCAATACACCAAATGAGCCTTTAATATGCCAAACCTCCTTACCTCAGAAACGGTTTTTAAACTTTTCTTTATTTACATTTTGATTGTCCTCATCTTTATCGGGAATATGGATCTCCTCAAGGATACATGGCACAGTGGATAAAGACGTTGGTTAGAGTGTTGGGACCCAAAGAGGAGTTCAAACCCGTTTAAGGCAGTGGAGAGGGGCAAATTAACAGGAGGTAACTGATAACTGACGTAAAACATGGCACGTGGAAATTACCCAGTGAGCGAAATAAAGGGTTCAGTTCGGCATTCCAACCATTTGAAGAAGGCCGGAGCGTAAACGTTTTAATAAATATGGCGACTTGGGTCCGAATAATGTAAATAGTGTACACAACTTTTCATCTCCCCTTCAGATACTGGCCGTATATAAATAGTATGTATGTAACATATAACAATAAAGCGTCGCTGCCGACACTTGAGTTTGAACATAGATGGCAAACTGGTCTATTAAGTAGACCACGTGAAAGAAATGGTCAACCGTTATTCCTAGTCTATCCACTACACTAAAAAGTCATTTCTGTCTATTCTCTATAACTATTCGGATCTCTATTTCATGTCCTCTAGTACTATAGATATTCTCTACGCTATTGATACACTATTTCTCTATTCGGATCACTATACGGATTACTATCAGCGAGATTATTCGAAGGGCGACAATCAGTATTGTTCAACGGCGTACTATGAACTGAAGTCTCTTCTACAACGAAATCGTTTTAAAGTGTCAATAAGTATTCGTTGATTCACAATATATATATATATATATATATATATATATATATATATAAGAAATAGATTAGCCACACAAACACACATATATATATATATATATATATATATATATATATATATATATATTATGTTGTAGTGGTTCCAACGAGAAAACGTAAAAAAAAGAAGAGAGGTAAATTTTTTTGGTTGTAATGTGGATTTATTTAGAAAAAAATATTATGCTTTGTTTTACATAATTTTTCCGTGTTTCTGGTAATTCTTTTTATTTCTACATATTATTAAAAATAATTAATTTTTCTTCATGTTCAATGAAATATATATGAGATATATAAACAAATATTTTATAAATCAATATATCAATAATTTAAAATTGTTAATATTTTTTTATTATTATATTTTATGAAAGCGTGAAGTGGTAGAAGTTAAAAATTGATAGATATTCTTCTAAACTAGATGTTGAAGGACGAGCGCGTCTGTAGATATCTACCACAGAACACGTACACATCAGTTTGAAATAACAATTTCTGATGATTTTCGCATCTTCTAAAGCACTCAGTCCTTGAACAAAGCACGGGAAGACAAAAAAATTGCGAAACCCTGAACCAAGAACATTAGAGGGTTAGAGAATAAAACAATGCGAAAAGGAAAATCGTCCAAGTCCAAAGATTGTAAAAATCGGGAAAAATCCTATTGGGAGTCGAAAACGCGGTTTACGGAGGACAAAATTTCGTCAATTCTATACGAAGGGAATGAAGGTGGTTCGCTACAATGTAATGAGCATGGCGGGTTTTAACCGTGGATTAGGACTTATGGATCTGAATAACGTATTTCATAATTTTCCATGGAAATAGCGGTACAGCAGTAGATTCAGAGTTTCGTCTGTGAGAAAACGAATAATTTCCATGCCCCTGAAGATCCGATTTTGGAATATATTTGAATGCTATTATTATCGTCTACGGTTCGTCTTTAACATATCATTATTTTGCTGTTTCTATTTTTCTTGTTTTTATCCCCCTCGTCTTTGAATCGAAAGGAAGTAATTCTAACAACCAAAACGACAGCTCAAGTCTGAATGTGTGACAATAATAATTTCTTTTCTAAAGAATTCAAGCAAAAGAAAAAAGAAAAGATTTTTTTTTTACTTGGGAATAATCAATCATATTATTATAAATATATCAAGTTTCAATCGCCTGTGAATAAATGTAAAGATGGATATATTTATGAAACGTTATATATCATTTCGTTCAAAATGGTGCCTGGCATTCGACCTTGTTTGCCCACGGACATCTGTGAGTGCAGAATTAGAAACATTTATATGCTATTTTATTTTCTCATGGGACATAGAATGAAATTGAAACTGATTTATGGATGCAGGTTAGGATCTGGCTGAGTATTTAACGTAGATCTGCAGGCGACGTTTGGCCTGAATCGTCTGGCAAAATGAAAGATGACGTAAAAAAAAATAATTGGTAATTTTAAAAGAATTTTTGTATCGTATGAATGTAAATATGTGAAAACGTACATTTTTTCCATGGGAACTGAAAGGCCCAAACGGAGGATTTAAATCTTTGATGCAATTTTAAGATCTGTGTGGAACTGTTTGATATATGATAGAAATTATTAGGAGGAATTGAGATCTTTGATTAAGTAATTCGTCATGTCTAGAAGAAACCTCAACAGAATGCAGCAGATTTTCGTCCTTTAGTATAATATAAATATATATAGATATATATATATATATATATATATATATATTTAAACTGCCATGAATGACAAAATTAGTTTATTAATATGGTGTTTTAACACTGTTTCGTACCTCGTCTTTCGAGGTAAATAAGTAAATTATATAATAATAAAAAAAAAAAATGGACAAAGTTTATTGGTGAAAAAAAACTAAATGTTAATTTGTTATCTAATACAAAGTCCTTCTGTTATGGCTTTAAAGATAGAAAAGAAACTTTTTAGGTGGTAATTTGAGTGGGGCTTACTAAAATAAATAGACAGTAAAAAACATTTATAATGTGTTCTATATTATTTACGTATTGGTCAGAATGTCGAGGTACCACCAAACATATCTTTATATTATATATATATATATATATATATATATATATATATATATATATATATATATATATATATATATAAATTTAGTAAAATATCCGAGAGGAACTGAAAAATTGTGGGCCTGGAAGGATTTAAAAACTTCTTTCATGCAATTTTTTTTCTTAATTTTGGAGCAGAAATTATCTGAAAAACATTATATATATATATATATATATATATATATATATATATGCTAATCATATTTGAGAAATAATTAAGTAATTCATTACTAGAAGAAATCACAGAATAAAACGACGGCCTGTTCCTATATTTAAAATTACATCAAGTGCGTATCCGAGAATTGAAACCTGGACAGTTACGTTATCAGGCCAAACGTCATACCAACTCTTCCAACGGTGACAAAAAGGTAGCGAATGAAACAATTTCACATATTCCGTGGAAACTCATCACGATAGGTAACTACGCACCTCCATCCAGAGCATTAAAAGCCGGTTCAAGCAAGGATATACAAGTGATCATTTGAGATAATTATAATAAAAATTCATCGAGTCTAGAAGAAACCTCAACAGAATGGAGAAAAATTTACAGCCACTAGTTTATTGTTTTTATTTAAACAAAAACGAATTTTCCCTCTCTTTATTTACTAAATATTATTTACGTGATAAATCTTGAACCTAATAGCATGATATATATATATATATATATATATATATATATATATATATATATATATGTGTGTGTGTGTGTGTGTGTGTGTGTGTGTATGTGTGAAAAATATATAGAAAATAGGAAAGAACTCGTTAGGTAAATAATCCAAAGTTCTTTAGTATTTTTTGAAAATCAAAAATGTTCCAAAAGTTCATAAATATAAATTTTTTTGAATAACTTATTTCATGAAATTTCAATATAATTATTTGAATTAAATTGAATTAAAGTAAGCTCTGTTCATTCTTGAATTTTTTTTTTTGAATAACTTATTTTTCGTATATTCATTATTGTCAAAATTTCTATGGTAACGGCTAGACCGATTGTTTAAATAAACAGGGTGTAAAGTGTTAATAATTTGTATCAGTATAAAGTTACATTCACAGATGTCAAGTCAGGGTAAGGTTGGGGGTGTCTAAATTTAAAACGGAAGATGATTTCGCCTGGTCTGGTTTACGTGTCTATGGAGATTTATTTATTTTTTTATTTTATTTTTTTCTGAAAGGGTTTTGTGTATATAAAAACTGTCGTAACATTTGTTTTTTGACGACTTCATAAAGGGTTATCTTTTTTTGTAAGGCATTTAAACTATTTATTAGGACTATGGATTTTAAAAATTATTTTATTGTTTGTTTGTTTTTATGCTAATTATTAAATGCAAAAATTTGATGATGTCGGCAGAAAACCGTTAACTCATGTCTATTGTTTAATAGATTTTTATTATTTAGAAACTTAATAATGTGTAGCTTTTCATGTAGGCATAAAGGTCATGGGTCATCCCAGGTTTTACAAGTTCTAGTTTTGTTTACAATTTTCCATTATGGAAAATTTTCCATTATGGAAGATGGAACAGAGCTTACTTTAATTCAATTTAATTCAAATAATTATATTGAAGTTTTCGGATCTTGTTTTGAAACATGAGAACTCTTATGTAGCGTGTTGGAATCATATTTTAAATGAATAATTATATACATATATATATATATATATATATATATATATATATATATATATATATAAAGAAGAAAAATACATAATCCACTGTTATTTTTAGCATTTAATTCTTTTTATAAAAGTTCTCAATACAATGTAGAGCATAATATTTTTAATGATATTTTTATTTAAAAATATTTTACATTGCGACGCAGAAATTTCTGTTTTCGAGATTTAAAATTTTTTGTCCTCTCATCAGGCAATGTTCGGTAACTTTTGATGAAAATGATTAACTTTTGAATACAGAAAACAATACGCTTGGTTATTAAAGAGTTAAGTAGGAGGGTGTCCAAATTTTAAAATCTTATGGATATGACTCTTTCAACTAATCAAAAGACAGGTCAAAGCTAATGCAGAAAAGTTAAAAATATAGGTTAGACGTTGGGGCATTCATACATGTCTCGAGGAACTGTTATATTAAGACACAACACCATGCTTCCGGTTAAGAATATACATTTAAGTTATGAAAAAATAATCTGATATACATGTATATCTCTAACAATAGGTTAATTTTTGTTTTTAATTATTTTTATATATTTTAGAACTATCTTAAAGTGGCATCTGGTATGATTAAATCATTTTTGTATAATTTTGAACCTAAAATACAATACTTATTTTATTTAATGGGCCTTAATACATGGCAATATTAAAATTATATGTACTATTATATATATATATAAGAAAATAATGAATATATAATTGTAATACATAGATTTTTTTAAGGGAAAATCCATTAATTATTTTCAAACGTAAACATTGTACAATGCCTACATATTACAGCCAGTTCGTTATGCTGATTTAATAGATTATTATTTTTAGAAAACTTAATAATATGTAGTTTTTCATGTAGAAACAGAGGTGTGCATGGATTATTTAAGGACTTACAAGTTCTCGTTTTATTTAATAATTTCTATTTTACTTAGGGGCTCTATTGGTTTCTTTTAAATACCAACAATATTTAGGTAGGGATGTTCGGTTACGGTACGTATTGTTGTTAAAGGAAGAAATATGTCAGCACCATCTTAATTTAAAAGAGTTTTTCGTGTTTCCAATATAAAATTTCTTAACATCTGGGTTTTCAGTAGATGAAATAGTGCATATTGTGTCCATGTTCATAGTTGATTTTAATAAGTGTTGGGTTTTTTGCTTTTATTAATTAGGCTTCCATTATTTTGAGCCTTTTTTGCATATAGATGATACTATTATATATTTGTGTTATATATATATATATATATATATATATATATATATATATACACAGTGGGGGGAAATAAATATTCGCACACTTGAAAAATTGTATTTTTATAAATGTAAAATCCTTAAATAAAACAAATCTCGGCACATTTTATGTATAAAGACACATACTATTAAAAAATAATAATAAACTTAATTCTTATTCTAACAGAAATTAATGCATTTTTTAAAATTCTAACTGGTGAAAAAAGTATTCGTACAAATCAATTATTAGAATAAAATAATCAATTAATTATGAAAAAGTATATTCTAGAATGTTCCAGTAATGTTATCAGTAATTATACTTAACGCTATTAGCCATTATCAGAGCATTCTGCAATTTCTAGTCTTACGAGAAAGTTCTAATAATGCCTAAAGGTAATGTGACGTCCTTGGTCGCGGCGTCAGCTGCGACGTCCCTAAACACAGCCTTCGCTCGCTCCTCGCTGCTCCGTTCGGGTGTCGCCGCTCCAAACGTGACGTCCACCTGTCGCGTCAGTCGTGTTGTCTCGTCCTGTGACGACCAACTGGCTTGGTATCGGCCGCGGCACCCAAATGTGACGTTCTAACCTTTTGGTGATTCGGATGGGAATCTGGTTAGATTCGATATCAGCCTCGACGTTCCCAACTCGCTTCCAATGCCTGGTTACCAAGGTAACTGCATTGATCTCCAGTCTGCCTAACCACGTTGTGAATTGATCTTAGGCAGACGAGATCAATCAGTAGTTGGGGCCGTAATGCAAATCGGGTTCAAACGGGGGTGACACCGCACAAATATGCATAAAAGAAAATAAAATGATAACTCAAAAATTCAAGCTATCAAAAAAAAGGATAACAAACTTTATGTCTAGTTGTTGGATACATAGGACTGCGTCTATTTCCCGACCCGTTCTATGGATTGTGACACGTTGTTTTCCGTTAAGCGAGTTTTAACGCTTCAAGTTGTTTGCTCTTTAAGAAATTGGTTTTTCGGTGTGACTTCGGGCGAAAGTTGAAAAAAAAAACTTATTTTGGTGGTCTGGAGCTAAGTCGCTCTTCAAATTAATTGTTCTTGGATTGAAGAGGAGTGCGGAATTTGCGTGAATTTTTCAAGTCAGCTATCTGCGAGGTGGAACCAACTTCCACTGCGGACTTCGAACTCTCTGCTGGAACTGGAATTGAAACTCTAACTGAAACTGATTTCTGCTCGCTGCGACTTCGCTTATATGGACGCCGACCAAAACCGGGGTGGGTTTGTCGGCGCCGGGGGTCCTCGATAATTCTAAATACATATCCACCTCTTTTCTTTCTGGTTAGGAACTTTCCACTTTTTTTCCATTTTTGGGAGCCTTCTCTTACTCCCACCTTCACACCATACTTCAGAGGGGCGTGAACTGCTCTTCCCACTTCTTCGTAGCAACCTCTCATACCCATCCTCTAGATGGGCGGCGACAGCCTCCTCCTTGCGTCACATGATCACCACTCGACCAATGATGTTTTTCAGGAAAAAAAAATATCTTGCTTAACAAAAAAAAATTATCTTTTTCTTTTCCTTTTCTTTCTTTTAATCGCAGTTATCATTTTCTCTAGCCGCAAACAGAACAATACGATCGATGGTGGTCATAACTCTTGTTCTCACCTGGGCTTCGTCAGTCATCTTTTCGCTAATTATCAGAATGGGTGGTCTTTTTAACACGGCCAGACCGTCGCCTCGAAAAGAAACATTTCTAGTTTCCCATTCATTTTTTCGGTACACATTTCTGATAACATAGTTTTATTATCGCAGGCTAAAGATGTTCTGTCGAAAGAAATCGGTCAGTGGCCACCTCGTGTGCGGCTTTTGACACAATTAATTTTTCATATCTATCCAAAGCCCTGTAGTCCACCTGTTTTTCGTTACTTATCAAAATAACATTTTCATTTGGATTTTTCTTTGGCTAGTCGGTCTGTGGTTTGCCAATCAGATGCCTTCCCGCATTAGCGGTTTGTTTAAGTATCCCAATAACACAGCCCGTCGTCAGAAGACACCCGATTCCTTTATCCACTCAGAATTTTTTTCATTGTAATGACACTCTTCGCCATTTGTTATTTATCAAAATATCCTTTATCCATTGTCTCTTAGCCGTGGGCGTCCTGCTTATCATCCACGCTTTGGGTCTTCGCCTCTCTTTTCCTTTCTTTCCTTTCTTTTCTTTTTCTGCCTTGGTAAATGGTGCCACAGTAAAGAATTGACTTTTTCACAAAAACAACACGTTTTGTCTCTTTGGAAAGATGGGAACAGTTACAGAACGATTTCTAACAACCTGAATATTCCTTTTACTACAATTGCTTCGTTCATTGCAAGGTTTAAAACTCGTAACAGCGTCGAAAACCAAAGACGAACAGGTGCTCCGAGGAAGATTTCTCTAAGATCAGCAAGGATATTAGGACGCCAGATCCAACAAAATCCACAGGTTACCCGAGAAGAGCAGCAGAAACATCTGCGTGCATTAGGGATTAAAGTAAGCAAGCGTATAATAAATAATGAACTACACAAAAACAGTCTGAAATCACGCATCCCAAGGAAGACTCCACCCCTCTTGAAGCGACACAGAGATGCTAGGCTAAAATTCGTTAGAGCGCATAAGGATAAAGAACATTCGTTTTGGGAAAAAGTACTATGGACAGATGAAACTAAAATAGAGTTGTTGGTCATAATTATCGAAATCATGCGTGGAAGAAGGACGATGAAGCCTACTTACAAGTGGTGGTGGCAGTATTATGATCTGGGGCTGTTTTTCTGCAAAAGGTGTTGGCAGAATATCAATAATAGATGGCAAGATGAATGCCGAAAGATACCAGAAAATCCTGCAAGACAATTTAATGCGTTCTGTTAAGAGACTTCGGCTACCACCTGATTGGGTTTTCCAACTGGATAATGATCCTAAGCATACTGAAATGGTTAGCTGAAAGTAATGTTGATGTCTTGCAATGGCCAAGTCAGTCCCCAGACTTGAACCCAATCGAGAATTTATGGCGATATTTGAAAATTCAAATTGGGAAAAGAGCACCAAAAAATTTCAAGAATTTGAAGACAATATGCCAAGAAGAATGGGACAAAATACCACTCAATGTGTGAAAATCATAAGTTGAGACGTACAGGAATAGACTGGTAGCTGCTGAACTCAATAAGAGATATTCCACAAAGTATTAAATTAAAGTTAATATGCTTTTTTTTGTTTTGTATGAATACTTTTTTCATCAGTTACAATGAAAGAAAATGCATTAATTTCTGTTAGAATAAGAATTAAGTTTATTACTAATATTTAAAAAAATGTATCTTTACACATAAAATGTATCGAAATTTGTTTTAGTTAAGGCTTTTACATTTATAAAATAAAATTTTTCATGTGTACGAATATTTATTTCCCTCCACTGTATATATATATATATATATATATATATATATATATATATATATATATATATGGCACGTCATAGTATACAGAGTAAGTGTTGGTTTAAAACGTCTAGCAGAAATATTTGATAACTTCTGCAATGCGGTTGTTTGCGAAAGTTTTTAACGAAACAAAGTTTTCTAAATGAAAGTTTTTAATTTAACTAGTGAGTGTTCACTTTTTTTTTTTTGTAAGTTTTTCTACGTCGTTCTTTCGTAAGTTAATTAACTTTTGCACTGACAGAATCTACGCATATCCGTAAGAAAAGGCCTGTTAAAATTCAGATCAGTTCCATTTTCCATGTGTTCTGTTTCTTTAGTAGCAACAGAAAAGCAAACAGTTGGTGGCCGGACGGAGTCGAAATCAATTGCAGAAATCGAATCACGCTTCACACTGTGACGTTCCCATTTGCTACTGAGGAAGAGCAGTTGCAAGTTAAAAACATTCTTGAAAAGGAATGAATCCACCAAACAAATATCAGCTGTTAAGAAAGAAATGATCTTACTATTTATTCTGTATGATACAGAATTGTGGCACAAGGCCGGGGGGAGTATATGTGAAAAGGTTGGTCTTCATTAGCTATCCTAGTTCTAGTTGATCAGATTCACGACCCATTCATACATTACAGTTTACTCATTCACCACAAGAACGTATCCATCACCACTCAATCCTACATACACCAAAATACCGCATATTCATAGGGGACCCACAAAACACCCCATGAGATAAAAATCTGATGAAAGTCCAAAATCTCCCCCCCTTTTTTTTTAATAAAAATATATAAACATTTCATGATCCATGAAATGATGGGGAAGGGATGAAACCAGACAGAAATGATCTTTTCTGTTAATTCACCACAAAATAAAAATTAATTTATATTTACTAAAATTCACACCAAATTCTCACAGAGCAAGTTCCTTCTATAGGACGAGTGGTTGGGTTGACTTTTGCGATCGCCCTAAATGTGGGCGTTCGGATGCATTATTTCTAAATGGGACGTCTGCGTTCGAGCTCACCTCGGGTTAAAAAAGCTAAAACCTGATTGTTTTTCTTTTTTTTCTTCTTTTTTTTAAGTTGTAAAAAATCTTTTTAAGGACCTAGAATATCATCCGTAATTACGAAATGTGAATAAATTCCTGAGTTTTGATAATTTTTCATTCCGATATTTGGGTTTATTTTGAGACAAGTTAAATAAATTTTGATTTAAGATTTATATTTTCAAAAAAGTGCCAAAAATTTAATAAAAAAAAAAAAACATACTCTTATTCAAAATTTATAATTTCTTGGGGTGAATTAATATTTGTGATAAGCAGCTTTACATTATTTGTTGTGAATTAACAGTAAAAGATTCGAATGAAAGCCAGAAAGAACTAAAGAAAGTCTTCATTCATACTGCTATGGCGATACTTGCAGACGCGATGACATCGTCTAAAAGTGAAGAATCGTAAGATCTGACGAATGCAACGCATATGATTAACATAAAATTTCTCAGAACTTCATAAGCCATTATTTCCTCAACGCAAAATTATACCTTTAATAGACTTGTCTTGTCGACAATACGAATATTAATTCATAACTACTGATACTATCTTTATTTACGATTATCAGTACTTTTCGATAGGAAAATCATTGGCAGTGCATTTACATTACATATACAGGTTTAGGCAGGAATACTTCCAACATATTCATTTTATCTAGCTAGCACATTTTGGGCCGCTGTGGTCATCACTGCCCTTCATGTCACATTTGCGGTTCAATGTGACATTGCAAGGTAGAATAATGCAATGGCTTGTCGGTTTCGTTCGCGCCGGGGATGTTGAGTTTACCTCGTCCTTCTTCGCAGAGGTAGATTTGTTTTTGAAGTGATCATCATCTAGACTTTACCTGAAGAGGTAGGACTTACAAGGCAGCAAGAAGTTTGAATTCAGAGTTTCTTTCAACTAGACAGATGTAAGACCCTGTCTGTACTGCTATTTTACCCACAGCTGAAGGGAGAAGTGGATTTATACCTTTCCACATAATTAGCACGTAAGTAAATGTAATGAACTCAACGGGAAATCGAACTCGGCTGTCCGATTTCTCAATGCAAGCTCCTAACCATTACTCCACCGTGACTCATTTATACCTCTCATATATACCTCCCATAGGGTAAGACATTATTAATAATGGTATCTTCATCTAGCTAATGTTTTACCATTATGTAGGATAAGTTTCTGGGGTCTATATGTGAGAAGTCTATCAGCCGCACCCTGTAAAATACTCCTATTCTGACAATAGTGTTTGCCTCAATGTCTGATAATTAAAAAAAAGACAGTTTCTTCCTGATTTTCAATATATTTATACCGAATAAGTATCTATTACGCCTTTCTTTTAAAATTACTTACAATGATTTTCATTATCTGTCTATACTTCTGAGATGAGGTATTACGTACACTATTTACATTATTCGGACTACTGTCCTCATCTTTGTCGCCATGTTTATCACAACGTTTCGGCCGTTGTATGCTCCGGCCTTCTTCAGGTGGTTGGAATGTCGAACTGAATCGTTTATTTCGCTCACTTGGGTAAACATGGCACGTAGAACTAGAACACTCTACCCCAGTGAGCGAAATAAAGGGTTCAGTTCGACATTCCAACCGCCTGAAGAAGGCCGGAACGTACAACGGCCGAAACGTTGTGATAAACATGGCGACAAAGATGAGGACAATGTTCCGAATCATGTAAATGATTTTCATACGGCTAATTCATTGAACATGTGTTGCTCTTTCATGATGTAGGCGATCATGGCTCTCCACGGATTCCTTTTCTTTATTATCTACGAATTGCCATATCATCGTTCGGAAAGATAGTACAATAGTTTCTGATTGTTTTATCTTTTTTATTGTTCGTTTAGAATTCAGAGTTGTTTCTCTGCTAGACTAGTTACCATCCAAGGCTAAAGAGCACTATCGATCCCGGTGAAGTGAGAATAAATAGATTCATGCTTTTCCAAAGAAGGTTAGTGCGAAGAGAAAACTAGAGACGCTGATTCTACGTTTGGTGTTGATAACCATTATGCTATCTGCAATCATTAGCAATGCATTTGCATTTAATTATAAAGAATGTTCCAATAAATTAGATCGATTTTAAATGTGAATTAAGTTTAAGTGTCTAATGATTGCTTTATTTTTCTTTCACATTCAACAACTTAAGTCTTTGGAAATTTTAACCTTTGAAAAATTAACAATCAAACAACGTGTTAAAGTTATCGAAACTTATTTACACTATTGTCCTCATCTTTGTCGCCATGTTTATTACAACGTTTCGGCCGTTGTACGCTCCGGCCTTCTTCAGGTGGTTGGAATGTCGAAATGAACCCTTTATTTCGCTCACTGCCTTAATTGCTATTTTGCACAGTCTTTACAAGTACATAGTAGTAGCACGTCAATGCGATCTTCAAACTTGACCTGAATATCAGATTGTGGTGTGAAATTAACAGCTACGATTCAGTATTAACTGCTATTCTCAATAATAATCACTCCCCCTTATAAATATAGTAAATTTAAGCTCTCTTTCTCTCTCTCTCTCTCTCTCTCTCTCTCACTATATATATATATATAAGAGTGAGAGAGAGAGAGAGAGATGAATGTTGACCTTGTTCGCTGCAGTCCGTTTATAAAAACGTGTTGCAACGTAACATCCTTACATTGACCTTGATAAAGTCCATCAGAGGACTAAACGTGTTGGTAAAGAAAAGTTGTCCTTGTCTTTATTCATATTGTTTTTTTTATATATATCAGAATTTTACTCACACACACACACACACACACATATATATATGTAAAGTGTGTATTTATATATATATATATATATATATATATATATATATATATGTATGTATGCAAATTTTATATATAATATTTATATATTATTATTTGCGATCGTCAGACAAACACTTTGGTCACTGTCAGAGTTTAGAAAAGGTACCGGGCAGTAACGTTTCAGGACCCAGGGTCACAAAATCACATCAATCCAACTAATATATATATATATATATATATATATATATATATATATATATATATATATATATATATATATCCTAAGAAAAAAAAGAAAAACCGTTGATGAAAACAAAATACAACTTGGCAAAACCTCAAACTGTTATCCAGATAGAGTCTCGAATGAAAACGACAATAATAATAAATGAAAGAAAGAAAAAAGTCCTAAAGTAGATTTGCATGCTTAGTAAAGTTCCCAATGCCTTGATTGCCTAGACCGAGCAAAAATCGCTTTATATTGTTAAATAATACGAAAGGATGGCTCTAGTCACAACCCGAGTTTATGCACACGATCGATCTTATATATATATATATATATATATATATATATATATATATATATATATGTGTGTGTGTGTGTGTGTGTGAAAATATATAGAAAATGGGAAAGTAAAATAATTATATATATAAAATAAAAATATATATATATATATATATATATATATATATATATATAAGACGTATCTCTCTCTCTTTCTGTATATATATATATATATAGTTTTAAAGTATGCTAATTTATGGGTTAAAAGTACTCAATATCAGGAATAGAGCACATGTAAATATAAAGTGGACATTGATGTCAACACACAGAGGCAATGGTTTAGCATGAAACACATTATCGCCTCAGGGTGTTGACTTCAATATCCACTTACATATATATATATATATATATATATATATATATATATATATATATATGTGTGTGTGTGTGTGTGTGTGTGTGTGTGATTGAGGCTGTTAAGTTCTCGTCCCGACCAAGTTATTTTTACTAAAACATATCTAACATGCGATATTTGGTCATTGTCAGAGTTTAGAAAAGGTACCGGGAAGTAACGTTTCAGCACTCTCTGATATATGTAAATATATATATGTAAATATGTGTATCTGTTTGTGCGCATGTGTGCACGAGTCGGACGTGTGTGGCATTATTGCATCTCAGCTTCAAAGCTGAAATTGTCACCGACGTTACTTGTTGACGCGCAAAGCCTAAGCAAGGCATGACTGCTTAATGTTGCGTGACTCGGGAGCGTCGCCACGCGCCCCACGCACCCCACGCACCCCCCCATGAGAAACGCCCAATCGTCTGTCAAAACCGGAAGTAAACGGACCATCAAAGACGCTGCAGAGGATGAAGAATAATTTTTCAGGAGGAATGAAACGGTTGGTGTTGTATCTGCCGGCAAGACAGGAGAAAATGGTTTCCAGTCACACAGTGTAGGCGGTTCAAAAAGCTCACTGAGCAAGAAAAAGTTTTATGGTGGTGGAAGATCAAGTCGATTGCTTGACAGAGAGAAAGTACCTCACTACAGCTGTCAGGTATTCAAACAGAAATAACATGTGCCTAATGGGAAAATATCAAAAGAAGGACACTGGAATAGTGTGACGTCAAACAGAAACGGGAATAAGTTTCGTAATAAAGACAGCATTTGACATCCGAACGAAACTTCAATATTGTATATTGATATGGGTGGTCATATAGAATGCAGAACTGCTATCTACAGCTCTCATCTTCATCTATAAAATGTCTATGAGAATATCTAGTCTATCTATAATTTATTTGAGTAAATTACAGAGTTATAGAATTCGATTAACTAATGCTGATATACACAGCTATAAATATGTAATGTCGTATGAGCATTCAGTAGGAATGCGGATAACCCAAATATAATATCAAGATCGATACAAATATCCATATAAATTTGATACAAATAATTAAATACAAATTTAAAGAAAATATTCAATACAACTAGAATAACTGCATATTTCGATAAAGCACTAAATATAAATTCAATGAAAATCCGACAAAAATCCGCCTCCCCTCCATTTACCTAAGATATGTAGATGATATTTTAGTAACCCTTATTTCAATTTTAAACATTTTCTTGAATTTCATTGGTTGTTAAATAAAAATAAGCTTCGAAAAATTTCCATAACAAAACAGTCAAAATTTATGCAAAAATAGGCTCAACTGACATAAAAAAATCTTTCTCAAATTCATCCCTAATTTAAATGTTTCAAGAAATCCTATTGGCTAAAAAATAAAAAATATGCAACATTCGCCCACGCATTTCTCAGAAAGATTCGCAACAGCTACCAAGACCCGTTGAGCCGACTTCGTTGTTAAGAAAACTATAAATAGAAATAGTAAACGAATTTTCGTCGCATTTGAGAATCACACACGCGAAAGCTACACACTTGAATTATGTGCCATCAAAGAAGCAAACTTCCTTTATGAGTGATTAGAAAAATTTACACAACAAAGTTTTTCACTCAAGATTTTTCATAGAAAATTTTTTCTCTAAGTTAAATTCAACCTTTTTAATCGAAGTCAAACAACTTTTTAGACATTGAACATTTCCGAAACAGCAAAGAACTTTTTCTCTAAAATATATTTTTGCACACATCATTACAAACAAAGAAATTGTAAATTGTGTATATAAAATTTAATCTGTTGTTTCAAACATGTATTTGTTGTTGTGATTGAATATCGTTACCATTTGGCCATTTCTTATAATTTATGTTTGTGGATATTGCATATTTTATTTGCAGCACAATCTTAAATATTCACGCAACCTTCCTAGATCCACTACAATATCCTTATTTTAGTTAAAAACAGAAGAAATAGTGGGGCTCAAAAGAACATTCGAAAAATCTCTGTTCTCAAGTTTACTTATGAACAAAGATAACAAAATCCCTTTCCTTGACCTTTTAATACCATATTTACTACCTCCCCATATAAAAAACAACGGTATTTAGTCACTCCCACCCACGAGGGCATCATGTGGCACAAGGCCGGTTTAACGTGGGATCTCCGAGCCCGTGGGATCTCCGAGCCCGTGGGATCTCCGAGCCCGTGGGCTCGGCCAAAAATATGCCCTTTGAGGTAAACCGACCCTGAACCCGTTTATACGGGCTCAGGGTCGGTTTACCTCTCCGAAAGAGACTCCGCCCTTCGGCGTAGCCTCGTTCGGGTTCCTCCCCGCCCGAAGGCAGAGAGTTCAACCAATCAGCCGGTCAGCCGGTCAGCCGGTCGCCCGATATAAAAAACAACTAGCAAAAACTCTCGCACTCTCAACTATAAGAGTGAATGTCCTGATTACTACAGAATAGCACTTATACAGAATTTAATTAAACGAGCACAAATTAATTCCTCCACAAAAAAGATGTTCTACACTGAACTAAAAATATTAAGCAGACTCTCATTAATAATGACTTCCCAAACCACATTGTAGATGAACAAATAAGACAATATATAAAAAAAAACCTCAACACAAGTCAAATAGAATATAGTACTTCTCCAAAGGACACTAAATATATCAAACTACTAAATTGTAACTAGATGCATGCTAACTACAAACAGGATGAAAACATCATAAAGAATTTTATTTATACTAACATATCTTTTAAGAATTCTAATAAAAAATCATAAAAAATCTCATTCGTACTAACATATCATTCAATAAAGAAAAATAAAATTAATCATATATAACAAAAATACAATACAACCAATTTAATTATTCGTAATTAAACCTCCCCACTAACTGATGTATTACATAAAACCAACATTATACACCAATTCAAATTACCCTTGGGAAAATTTATCTCCGACAAAAAAACAAAACAAATATATACGTTGGATATACGACAACTACATTAACAAGACCGTCTTACATTACATTTGTCCGTTCATTCGTCCATTGCGATACATCTACAACATTCCTTTCCACATTCACAATACAAAAAAATAATGATCGACAACACAACTATCCTACAAGAAAATAACAAATGCAAGCTACAGATCCTCGAATCATTTTATATTAAAAAATTAAAGCAGGCACTGAACAGAATCAACTATAAATACTGTAGTAATGTTCTGAAATTCCTATAAAGGAACATTTTTTTCATGCTTTAATGCTCACATGACCGTGACATTATAACATTAAAGAAAATTCCATAATGGATATTTTTTCAGTTCTAATGAACGCTAAGCACGACTACCAATCGTTGCATTTGAAAGCATTATGAAAGAATTAAAGTAATGGATAACAACACACAGCTTTGTATAACTTCTTGTACCACTGAACAATACACAGTTTTGTACTACTTGCTTCCCTGAAGATGATTTTGACGACCCTGCACCACCTGGAGCTACATTGTCTCTCTGTAAGGAAAGGCACCCCCATACCATTAGGGACCCTCCACCAGAATGACGTGTGGAGAAAATTTCAGGAGGCATGTTTTTGTTATGCCAATATCGTTGGAAGCCATCAGGACCATCTAAATTGAATTTTTCCTCATCAGAAAACAGGACTTTCTTCCACTTCTCAATGTCCCATGTTTGGTATTCACCACCAAACCTTAAACGGTTCACTTTGTGACGTGGAAGCAGCCGAGGAATTTCCTTGCGCTTTTTATTTACCATGCCTTTTTATTGTAAGTGTCGTCTGATGGTTACTGGACTGCAATCTGCATCTGTGGCTGCCTTAATTTGACTAGAAGAAAGTCCACTGGCTTCACAATAACCCGTCTTATTCTCAATGCTGGAGAAATTTTGGGGAGCCTACCAGTAGACTTTGCGTTTTCATAATTCGCACTGTCCTTTAGAAAATTGCAAATCACAATTTTACTGCGATTTACCTTAACTGAGATCGCCCGCTGTGACAAACCTTGATTATGGAAATTAGAATTCGAGCACGCTCAACTTCGGTAAGTTTGCTTGCTTTAGGCATGGTGACACCTTTATGCAGTGATTGCTAATCTCTAACTGAATTAAAAACATTGGAATTACCCTAGATTTAACAATTTATACCCCCTGGTTTTATAATTTTGATCAAGTGTAAAACGCCGCATTTTATAAAAATGTCCATTTTTGAATAAATTGACCAGATTATAACTTTTTGTCTACATAAACTTTTAGATTATAGAATTAGTAACCTTAAGTAAGAAAAAGTTTATAATGTATCCATGAAAAACAGTCTCTTATAAAAAATTTTCAAATGGTCTTAAATTTTTGATCAGGAGTGTATTTAAGAAAAAAAGAACATATACGTCTAATACGAATGGAAAAGTTCAGAAGCCGAAAAATTAAGATACATTAGAAAATTCAAATAGGAAAATCTAGTATATTCGTGTATAAAATAAAAAAATAATAATATATATTGTATTTATCATGCATATGTTTTTATAGCCTAAATATTTTTTATAAAAAAATTATTGCATTTTGTTTACATAACAAACCCTGGCTTCTTCCACAGCCTTCAGACAACTTCGGAATCTCCTGCAACTCTTCTGGACAGTATCCTTTTATAAGTTGGTGAATGCTACCATAATCCTTGACTTCAGTTTATATTTGGTGTTACAAGGAATTTTGTTGGTCTCTCGCTCAACTGCGTCCCACATCTGATAATCAAGAGGTTGCAATCTGCGAGAATTAGGTGGCGAGCTGTAAGGGGTGATGTGGTTGCAGAAATTGTCTGACAGCCATGACTGGGTTCACCTGCTTGTGTGGCATGGTGCAGAGTTCTTTTGCCAGACATAGAGTCTTCTAGTAGCCACTCTCTTGAGCCAGGGCAGTACTACCTCATCAAGTCACTTGATGTAGGCCTCTCTGTTGATTCTGAGTTCTCACCAACAATTTCAGGAGTACTTTTCTTATTAGAACGATCTGAATGAGTTTTCCAAACTACCGTACCTCCATAATCACCATTAGACTCATACAACTCTTTCCAAATTCTCTGCACCTAAACACGCTGAAATGTTGGTATTCGAGCTACCGGCGGGATTGCCAAACAGTAGAACATTCCGTTTCCAAATTTCTGTCTGAGTGAATTTCGTCATGGTGCCTTTTATCTCACGACCCTTCTTTACTGTGCAATCGACAAAATCAAAAACAAACAACGCACATGCGCGAAATCAAAAATATAAAATTGCGACTATTTACCCATCGCACTTTGTGTATTAATTATGTAATACTTTTATTATGGTATTTTCCCTGGGTGTTGTATGGTTTTAGACGTGTAAACGTCTCGGGTATTTTCAATTTTGTCTTTCCGATTTGCTCCAACCTTCATATTATGAACTTTAAAATGAGATGTTACTTTGGGAACCTTCGTAATGAAATTCGAAGCTAGAAAAATAATGACTGTAAGAGAAGAAAGAGAAAAAAGTTGTGTCTAGAAAAGAGAAAAACGGTTTGAAAAAAAAAGTCTTCCACTAAAAAAAAAAAAAATACTTTTGGACTATTGTCCTCATCTTTGTTGTTGTTATCACGGCGTTTCGGCGGTTGTGACCTCCCTCTTTCCTTCATCAGGTATATATCACTTTGGGTAACGTACAGCGAATTCTGAACAGAATACTTTATTTAATTTACGGGGCTAGATCGTTCCCCTGATATTGTCTAATTCTTGTTTTTAGTGCTCCTCAGATATTGCTCGCCCTGTTTCCAATGTGTCCAAGACAACATTACCCAACCCAGGGTTTGAACTCACAACGACTCTGACAACAAATTCACGAACCATCGCTTTAAGCTACCAGGCTACCCCGTTGTGCCACAGAGGTTTATAATAATAACAACAAAGATGAGGACAATAGTCCTAATGTAAATAGTGCAAATAATGATAACTCCTTATCCTCGAAGTTTAGACAGAATATTAAAGATATTTTATCGCCAAAATTCTGAAGAAAACATCTACATATCACTGCCACCAATATCTAGTACCAATGAGACCAGTGCAATATTCAATAAGTCAAAACATACCATCTTCTATGCCATATCGGACGACCGCTGTCATTTGTAATTAGTGATAGAGTTGTGATAGATCCAAGGCTAGATAACATTTTCCCATAACATCATGCTGTATTATTAATGAATAAAACTTTGTTTAATTCACTATGCGACAGGATATTTTTAAAAGACAATCAACTAGGATTCTTATGGTATCAATATTTATTGAAAATATCGGAAAATGTGTAAACCTTATCCTTTTAGTAGTGTACGAACGGTTCCGTAAAAGGGTAAATTATTGACATTGAGAGAACAGCGACATTTGTCATCGATGATCGCTGCATCCTCAAAGCCAGTATCACTGACGCAACGTCATCTTGAGAGACTCTACCAATCCTGTTGTTAGATCAGAGTCACGCCCATTGTTCTGTACCTGCAAGTGGTGAACCATATATGGGCTAAATTTATGCACATATGCGTCGTCGTATGAAAACCAAAGTCGTGAGAGGTCTGACGCGTTATGAATAATGTCAATGTGCGGACTGAGAAAAGGATTTCGAAAGGGTAGCCAAAATAAACACTACCTGATTTAACCTTCCTCAGTCACATCGTCGAACAAAAAGCCATTTAATCTTAGACCGCTTCCCATCAAGACGTGACTATATAAAACGAGATATTAGACAGGCCACGCATATTTCCTCTACTATGTCAAAGACAGTTTCAAGGACCTCAACTTTTGTAGACACATTTTTGTAAAAAATTGATGGTAACATAATTCTAGAAATCAAGATTGAATTTTAAATTCAGAAAAGCTAGAAAATAACTCATTTTTCTATGTGCCGTGTTCTTTCAGGTTGTGAGCGATTGTGGTTCTCCACAGCTTCCTATCTATTGTGGCCCTTAGAAACACTTCTCATTTTGCCAAGTCTCCTGTCGCCCGTTTTGTTATCCATTTATATAAGCCCGTCAGGTAGCTGGCCCACTGCCTTCCCCTAACTTTCTTGCCCTGTGAGGGTCACGTTCTACAAGCCTTCCTTCGACATTATCTGAAATGTCAACTGCTTCTGTTTTTATCTATAAGTGATCTTTAAGAAGAGGATTTCCGACAAACAGGAAAGCAAGAATTAGCAAGGCATCCATTGTAAAAGAGAACAGAGATCGGTTCAAGGACATATTTCGTAAGGACAATTGCAGGGATACCATCAAGTCCATATGCTTTTTGGGGATGAATTATGTAAAAAGTGGACGGAGTTATATGCATATCATACAGTAGAAATTCAGCTCTAAGTGCAAAAGTCAGACAAAGTACTCCTTAAAAGTCAAGAGTAGAATGGGAAGACAATTTTCGGGCATTCATCAGCAGAAGATGGTAGCACTTCAAATTCATTAAAGAGAGAAGGAATTAAGGACTTACTTTTATTTAATGCATTCTTACAGAGCCGTCAGTAGTTACGAGACGCAAACTTGAGAGAGGATATGCTGTGCCTGACTCTATCAGCGAACCACATAGCCTCCTTGAGGACACGTTTGTACTTATTACCAGCGGACACAAAGAAGCGTCTATTGGGATAAGAGCTATCACGTTAGTATAACCAGAAATGGTGACTCCTGGTGGTATAGCGGCTGGAAAGACATGTGAACCAAGTAGAAGATTATGACTTTAGCTAGATGCCGACTTACACCCCAAAAGAAAACATTATATCAATAGTTCTTAATCTTTTTTAAAACACGCACCCCTTGAGTCACGGATCCCTTTTGTCACAGATCCCTTTAGTCACAGACCCTTTGAGTAACAGACTATATAAGAACTAGCCTTCAATAGACAAATAGAGAGACACGCAGATACTCACAGGCTGATTTTTTTTCAAAAAATTTGTATGTGCATTTATTGATAGTGCATCATCATGCACACTGCGAAGTCATCACTTTTCAGCTAACCACACTTGACAGAAATTATGGTCAACTAGACTCGAGACGACGGAGATGTGGTTCTTCAGAAGGATGCTGAGGATATAATGTCCCGAGCCTATGAGCAACGATAAGGTCTTGGAGAGGATGCAAACAAGGAGGAGGCCTATACTTAACATCAGGAAGAGGCAGCTGAAGTTCCTGGGACCCGTAATGAGAAAGGAGGGCCTGGAGAATCTGATACTCACAGTTCGAATAGAGGGAAAGAGAGACAAGGGAAAGCAGCGTGTGATATACCTTAAGCAAGTGGATGACAGAACGTGGTCTGGGGGAGGTGGCAGAGGGAGGAAACTTATTGTGAGCCACAAGGAATAGGAGGAAGTGGAGAGCCATGATTACCTACGTCCCGAAAGAACACGGCACATAAAAAGAATAGAAATCCTCACCACTGTATAAGAAGATGAGTCGTGATAAACGGTGGGAAATGAGAATTATCACTTGCAAAAGTGACAAAAGATGGCGGCCGAGCAGAGAATGATGATACACGTTTAAATGATAAACATTGACACAACGGAAATTGAAGAAACGCCTTGTGGAAAGTACTGTATGTAGTGGCTGGGTGCGTTTTCTTTTAAGTAGTGGAAGGCTGCGTTAACTTTATCTATTTCTGTGGGAAACCGTTGATCGAGACAAGAGATGTGTAGCAAAAATAAATGTTAATTTTTATCTGTTCTTCCCGGACCCCACCGAAACCCAGGTTCAGAATCCTTGCTTTAGAGGCGCCATTTTCAGCAGAAAGACTAACGATATCACTTTTGCCGCAGTTTAAAATAACAGATTAGGTTCGGATGATAAAGAAATGTGTTTCCTGGGAAATGTCAAATAATGAGGCTAATTTATCTTTAGTAACTCAAAAAACAAGCTAGTAAATTGTTGTCATCAGCGGGAGGCCCTGAATTTTCTTCAGTCATTATGAACGGTTGAATTACCAATGAAATACCTCCTTTGAACATTTTTGTTTTTTGGTAGGGGACACAATATCAGTCTAGACATCAAATGGAATTCCTATATAAACAAGCCATCGCTAAATCTTCTGGAAAAAATGGTCGAATTCTTGTACCTCTCCAGAAAGACTTCTGCCATACTTTTCTTTACAATAATAAGATCATGCTAAAAAAGGAATATTGCTGCCATATCCGGGATGGAGCTGCACAATCTTCATTCTCCAGCTTTAGTGTTTAAAGTCGTTTAAGCAGCACTTTTTTCCCAAATATACAAAGTCGCAAGCTTTTTGTTACTCTGTTGCTACTTCCAGGATAAAAGTTCAGATGAGCTCCATTCTTTAGTGCCACTAATTCAGACCTTTAAAACCAACACCCACCTTGTTACGTCCACGGGGTTGAATCACCCTCATTCCCCACATATTTCTCGGGTAAGAAGAGCATTCCACTTCGAACGTTTCTCCTCAAGAACGGCTACTTTATGGAACAGATTTCTGCGCGAATACGGCTTCTGACCATATCACGTTGAAACATCGGTTCCCGTACGATAATAAACGTTTAGCAACGTCGTGCCTGGTCAATACCCAGATGGGTGACCACTTGGGAATATCAAGTGCTGTAAGCTTGGATGTGTAGGTGGTGTAATAAATAATTGCTTGGAATCTTCATTCAAAAAGCCGAGTTTCGATTCCCGTTGGGTTTGTTATATTCACTTACGCGCAAATACACTTGGGAAATGTGTAAATCCACCTATTCCCCCAGCTATGGGTTAATTAGTATGACTTGTATCACTAAACTATTATTACGTTCAAAACAAAAAAAATCTTACAATCTTAAAAAATAGTTTCTGGCTTTAAATAGCCGGCAAAAGAGTTGATAAGCCTTAGAAAACAAATCATCCAACCAAAAAATCCTGCACGGATACTTCTCCTACATCTACAGTCTTAACCCTAACCCTAGCCTTTAACCTCTTCAAGTCTAAGGCCAATCGTTATCAATCCTATCTATCCTCATCATTTGCAGTTTTAAACTCCTTCTCTTATGTCCATTCAATAAATCTCTATTATGAGTGGCTCTTAGGGCTTTTATTGAGCGATCAATAGTCAAAAACGAAAACTAGGAAAATAATAAATGAATAATGATGCTACGAATTTGTATGAATAAGAGATTTCGACAGAAAAGTTTGAAAACTTGTGCATTTATTATTATTATTATTATTATTATTATTATTTCCTTTAATTTCTGGTGTATACTCATTTCTTTCCGGGGCCTGTTCAGAGACCTAAGGTCAAAAATGGCATCATTATATTTTCTACTGAGAAGTATTTGAAAAAAATCGCATATTTTACATGCATAAAGCCTTTCGTATTTTTTTTTTATTTCTTTAAGGTATGGGCTACCAGGAATCCCTTCAATGAGTCTATTGGAATCTTTTCCAATCAATCCAAGGGCTCCAACTACAACTGGAATCGTTGATGTGCTCAGGTGCTATATTTCTGAGATTTCGATTCCAAGGTCCTTGTAATTTGATAGTTTTTTTTTTGAAGACCTTCAAAGATACATTACAATCTGCAAAGACTGCTGTAACAACAAGAAGGCGCATTTTGTCTTTGCCGTCTTTAATCACGATTTCTGGGCGATTAGTTTTGATTGTTTTGTCTGTGTGTATTGTAAAGTGCCATAAAATTGTTACAGATCCTATTTCTGTAACCGGGTCTGGTTGGTGTTCATACCAACTTCTTTCAGTTTCCTTTCCGTAGATGTTGCAGATTTTCCAATGCAGATATTGGCCAACTCTGTCATGACGAGTTTTATATTCTGTGGGTGCCGATATCGCGCAACCTGATACAAGATGGTCAATTGTTTCCGGGTACTTATCACGAAATGTGCATTTTGAACTAACGCTTAGATTATTATTATTATTATTATTATTATTATTATTTGTAAGTCTGGTATTTTCATGTAAAAATGCTAGGACCCGTCTTGGAGTAGGCAATCTCTAAAGACTCCATTTTCTTTATTTCTTAGGCTTACGGCTATATCCCGTACGATCAGTCAGTATCTAGATGGGTGACCGCTTGTGAATTGTTAATCGGAGGGCCGAGATCAAATTCTACTTGGAAATTCACTTACACACAAATACCCCTGGGAAAGGGATGAATCCACCTATTCCCCTAGCTATAGGTTAATTAGTAACACTTGTATCACTGAATCATAATTATACCCAAAAAGTTCTTACAGTCTAAAAATATGTCCTGGCTTTAAATAATCTGCAAAAATGTTGATAAACCATAGGAAACAAACCAATCAATACTATTCTTTATTATCTGGGAATTATCATGGCGTTATGGGGAAAATAGAACAGTTTCCGTAGTCTTTTTAGCAGTTTAAAATTGAGAATATTACTTCTAGATTGGCTAGAGATACTACTGGTGTCTTTGTGGGGGGGGGGGTCAGATATCATCACTCCCACACAACATACAATTCTAATATTGGTGTGTGGGGAGAGATGGATGAATGTTTTTCCCAAATGCATTTATGCAAAAGTAAACCGCATCAGACTAGATGGAGATTTGAACACGTCTCGCCGATTTCACATTCCGCACCTATAGCCGGTGAGCTACTCGCACTTTCAAAGACGCTAGCATTAGCAGTTTTAATTAATATTCTCTAGCATTGATTTCTTTTATGTCTTTGGAGAAGGTGGGTATAAATGAGTTTACGTCATCAAGGGAGATAAACACTTACGGACTTAATGTTGCTAATTTTGGTTTTAATTAAGGAATAACTAGAATAGATAATTATCCCAAACTCAAAGCGGTTTGACGTGAAGGCTTTGCGTTCAGTTCCCGATGTTCTTCTTCTATCTTTTCTTTCCTTTGACTCGATATATGCTTTTGTTCACGACGCGCAGCTGCCATGCTTGAAAGAATAATATGGAGGATTCAATAATATTTTATCAATTTTACTGCTGTATGTGATATTGAAGCAAGGTTTTGAATTAGTTCTTGCTGGCAGACTAAATTAAGCTTTCGTCTCCAACAAAAGAACTCGTAAACTGTAATTTGAACTCGCTAAACAAAGTATTATGAAACAGAAAAAAAAATCGTTAAAAAAAGCGTGATTAACTGCTACAGTCAACGACGAAATTATTCGTACACCCATCAATTTTGAATATTTTCATCCATTTCTCAGAAACTAATACCCGTTTTTTACATGTTGATAAACACAAAACAAAGGAATATGAGACGCAATTTTCAGAATAATTTAAATACAACAAATTTGACAGGCGAATTATGCAAAACAGCAAACGAAAAAATTATCCGTACAGTATGAAAAATAGAAAAATTGAACAATTGTTACAATATAAGTCAATAGCATGACCTTTTATCTTTATAACTTGCTGGAATCGTTTTCTAGGATTTTCTTCTATTCTTCAATGGTTACACGTTCTAATTCTTGAAGGTTTTTTTTTTTTTTTTTGGTACTGACTATTTATTCGAACTTGCCGTAGATTTTTAATAGGATTCAAGTCGGGACACATTGAAGGCCATGGCGAGCTGTAATCTTTTCTTATGAAGGCACGCAGTCACTGATTTAGACGTATCATTATTTTGCCAGAAAGTAAATCGCCGATTTAGATGAATATTTTGCGCTGATAGTTGTAGATTTTCATCCAGAATTTTTATATAATTTGTAGATTTCATTATTCCTCCTATTATAATTAATTGTCCAGTCCCCCAAGAGCTAAACCAACTTCCAAAACATCATCGAACTGCCTCCAAGTTTCAATGTTGCCACTTTTTTTTTCTTGCGCCAAATCTTCTGTACATCATTATGCCCAAAATTTCAGTTTTTGTTTCATCACTTAGGAACTTGTTTCCAAAGGCAATTTTCTTTGTCCAAGACCGTTTTGGCAAAATAAAATCGAGCAACAATGTGACATGGTTTGTGAAGAAGATTTCCATACAGCCCATTTCTATTTATACAACGTTTTATTGTGCGAGTACTTACCTTGATATCCAAAATTTAGCGTTGTCTTTCAAAACAACTCTTGGCTTTTTATTAACCTCGCAAGTTTTCATGTAGATTTTTCCACGCCCAGGCAAATTCTCTGTCGTGCCAAACTGTTTAAACTTCTTTAAAACGGACTGTACTGCAGCTCTAGGGACAGCTAAAAGATTTGAAATAGTACTGTAACTATTTTCCGACTTGTGGAAGTTAATAATTCTCTGTCTCAAGTCAACGCTAGGCTCTGTTGTCTCTCCCATCTTGTTGTAAACGTAAGAATAACAATGGTGACACTCTATGCACAACATGATGTTCTTTGCTGGAATTATCACAAATATCCTACTGAATAGTCTAGAAAGCTTTACTGATAAAATAATTATATAAATTACTTATACTTACACAAATCAAGTAATTTAAAGCGATATTTTCTACTGTACGAATAATTTCGTCCTTTCCTATTTTGCATAATTCTCCTTTCAAATTTGTTGTATTTAACGTATTATTCTGAAAATGCAATTGTATATTTCTTTCTTTGTGCTTGTTAATATATATATATATATATATATATATATATATAAAACCCGTATCATACAGACATTAGATTCCGAGAAAGGCATAAAATTATTCAAAATTGATGAGTGTACGAATAATTTCGTCATTGACTGTATGTAATATCATTCCTGTATGGTAGCAATTGCTAGATAAATTCTTCATAGATGAAGAGATTTGAAACAACCGAGATGTAGTTCTACAGAAGGATGCTGAGAATTCTTTATAGACGGATTCTCAGCATCCTTCTATATTTTTATACAAAATACCAAATCCGCCGTAACGTAGCCTCCTTGTGCTCTCACCGTAATTTTTCTCACGAGCTTTCCTCTTTGGCAACTAGACTTTACGAATTTAAGTTCAGTACTAGTTTCCTGGAAAGGTTTCATCATTTTACAACCCAAATAGCTAGATGGAACCGTAAATTCTATGTTAACAGATTCTTCTCTCGCACTTCTCGCTTGTCAAATTTTCTTTTAGCCTTTTGCAGTTCACTAAACTTTGATCTTGAGAAATTCAAATGCAATTTCGATCGTTAACTGTCTTCTTAATTTCCGTTCTTTTATTGTTTCCTCTCCTTAATAATGTCTTTCTTTTCTCATATTCTTTCACACTCAATAATCCCCTGTGTCTTAGTGGCATTATTATCTTACTTGGGTTGAAACGATTAAAAAAATAAAGCGAGAATATAATGGTTGGAACATGGATGCAACGAATTCACTTTAAGCAAAATAAAACCAAAATACATAGAAAGAGAAGTTAAAATCTCTTAGAAAGACAATGAAAAAAAGAAGGCTTAGAGAATCTGATACTCACATGACATATTGAATGCATTGCAAACATCGAGTAACCTACCTAATGAGCGTGTGTAACTAGATGTCACAACATGGACTAAGAGAGATAGTAAAGGGATGAACACTAGTTAGAACTACAAAGAATAGGAAGTTGTGGAGAGCTTTAAATAACACGTTCTGAAGAAACATGGCACATAAAAGAATGAATTCTTTAATAAAAGTGACAGCCAGAAGATTTGTGCTCATTATTTATTTGAACATACCAAACAACAACTATCCTCCTCTTCCGAAATGCTATTGGTATCCCTTGTGGAACATATAGTCACAGCTTCACCACACTAGGTGTTGCTACTACGATCTCTAAAGCAGTTTCATATGGGCTGAAGTTTCCATATAAGTGAACACGGTTTTGAATTCAGAGTTGCCAGCCACAGTTAGAGGGACCAGTCTACTCTGCTATTTAATCCATATCTGGTGGGAGAAGGGATGAATTCGTACCTTTGGCAAGGATATTGTGAGAAAGTGAGTGTAACGATCTCGACCAGAATTCGAACTCAGTTCAACGATTTTTTGTTCCGAGCTTCCAACCACTACACAATCTTCGTATCCATAATTAAACCGAACCGTCAAAAAAATTCTTCTTAATTATCCGGACAGTTTCTCCGAGAGAAGGTTCAAATTTTCTGACAAAACTTGATGAATATTCGCTTTCAAATGTTAAGTCATGCAATGCATATGGTCAGTCAATGGCGTTTCACAACCGACTGAGTAACTTCACTGAAGAGAATTTATTCAAACGTCAATCATTAAATTATATTGGTTGTTAAGTTGCATCATAGTCAGGAAATCGTGTCTAGATATTTAAAAGGGCTCAACAGTTTACAAGCAGATCTTGTTTAATGAAAATAATTATTTTCTGTTACAGGTTTAATTTCCTCAGAAATTAATATTCTTTCACCATACGATCAGTTTTAGACGCATTGGAGTGACAGGGTGTAATCGATTTCTATTCTTTTCTCAGATTAGGTCATTTGCAGTGGTGTGCAGTAATATGAATCTATTTTCGGGGTGTATGATGAAATTTGTTTGGCCTTGAAAAATATTGCGTCATTCGTGATTGCATCAGATTTTTATCACTCCCAGACACTATTGTCTTGACTGTCGATTAGTTGTCCTACGGTTATTGTCTGCGATGGAAGTTACTCAAAAGAATCGTACGAAAATTGTAACGCTTCACAAACACACTGGCAAGTCTTACCAGTGAGCAAATCAAAGTACTATAGATTGACACGTAAGCTTTCCTGATTTAAATCCGATCGAGGATCTGTGGTCAATCTGCAAGGAAGAACTTCGTGGAATGGACATACGAAATACTAACATGTACAGTGGTTCATGTTTCATTGAAAAAATACAAAAAAGTAAATAATATCGGAATTATTCGTTTTCTTTCAATTAATATGTAAGTTACATATCTTATTACATCAGATCACTCGACAAGTGTCACTGGTATCGTGGAATCCAGTAATAACTGCTGCATTGTCGGCTCTCCGCCAATTAAACAAATTTTCTCAGCAGGCATTTCTGTCAATGAAGATGGTTAAAAACCAGACAGGATTAAAAACAAGGCCTATCCGAGGAAAGATAGATCGACTTTTTTGTTGGGTAAACGGCCATCTAGCACAATGAAGTGGACTGGACTCCATAAGAATGTACAGAGCCGGTGCGGTGACGACACGGCAGGGCTGGGGGTGGAGAGAGCTTAATAGACTGACGTCAACGGACAGAATAAAGAGTTCCTCAGCCACGATGGAATCAAAAGCTACGGGTCCATGACCATGGTGAGTCTTCAGGCTGGAGAGTTTCTACTCTTGTTTCACCTAGAGAGGTATGGGCCTCGCCAGACCCACGTGTCTAAGACACGCTATGCATTGATTAATAAATATGTGATGTCGTCTAGCGGTTAGCCGCGCAACTAACCTAAGACTACATGGGACTGATAATGAGGATGACGATGATGATTATGATGATGATGATGATTAAAAGTGTTTTCGTATTTTTAATCAATAGTGAGAAATTATTGAGAACAGTATGTTTATCAAAGCCTATGGAGTGTTCTACATATAGCGGAGGCAAAATTACACAAGTTCGTGCGAATCAGTTCTTAAATGTCCATGGCCTTTATATCCATCGACAAAATGAGTTAAGGATATAAAAAAATAAAAACGAAACCGATTTCTAATTTCACAGGCAAACATTCCGTAATATAAAAGATTTGTAATAACAAGCCGTTCTTCATCACTGGTCATAGTCCTTACAGATAGTTTTAATGTCATAGTGGTCGAATTATCCTCTAACTTGTGTTATAAAAGATCATAATCGTGTCAGGTGATTGCCCAACTTCAGTTTTAATTCAAGACACAGAACCGACCCTTAAAATTCTTTAACCCATTTTTGAAAATACACCCAGATATTCTTCCACTTTCCTGATGACATCTACATATGGCTGATTTTGATGAAAGTTTTCCAGTGTTGATGAACGAGCTCTCCACTACCCTATACCTGTACCTGTAACGGCATCCACCCGGGGTCGGTTGAGCCGGTTCCAATATTGGAGTTTCATATGAATTTGAATTCACAAGCGGTCCCCAACCCGCATGTATAGCACATGAGATTTAATTATAGTGGTGAAGGTGTCGTACAGGACCATCCACACATTTTGAAGGGCCGATTACAGAGAACTGGTGCACTACGTGCCACAAGGTCCCGAAACGGCCCTCCGCAGGTTTTGAATTCAGAGTTTTCCTTCTCCTAGACCAGTTGCCATCCAAGGCTATAGAACCCAGTGTGTCCTGCTATTTACCCATAGCTGGAGGGAGAAGAAGAGGATTCACACCTTTCCCAAGGGTGTTAGCACGTAAGTGAATGTAATGGATTTGACTGGAATTCGAACTCGGCTCTGCGATTCCTCAATCCAAGCCGCTATCCATTACTCCACCGTGCCCTCCTCCGCTATCCATTACTCCACCATGCCTCCACTACACTATGCTTTAAAGCCTCATAATTGACAAATGACGATCATCCAATTCTCGACTTGATTTCAAGGGACAAGTCTCCACCCGTAAAATACCTTAATCAAAATAGAAAATACTCCCAAATAGTGTTCCATTTCCTTCCATTCTCCATAAGATATCTTTGGATGATCCTAGCTCTGGTGAAAGTTTTCCGGGGCTGATGATTAGTTTCTCCTCGACCTTGTGTTTTCAAAGCAGTATAATGACTACATGCCCTTGGGAAAGATATGAATCCTCTTCTCCCATTAGCTATGTGTAAATAGCAGGAGAGACTGGGTTCTATAACCTTGGGTGACTACCGGTCTAGGAGAAGGAAAAACTCTGAATTCAAAACAGGCCTGGAGAAACACTAATTCTACACATGGGGCCTAATAATTGCCCACATCTGAGATTTATTTCAAGAGACCTACTATTAAAATTCCTTAACCGTTTCGGCAAATACTAACATTTCCCGACGTTTTTTCCCCTCTACATGCGTCATCTTCAGATGATGTTATTCTCTTGTGAAAATTTTCCAGTGCCGGGTTTTCAAGTGACAAGACCCCCACCTGTAAAATACTTTAAACTGTTTTGGCAAATACTCCTCCATATTGTTCCATTTCATTCTACTTTACATATGGTAACTTTTGAATGATCATAGTTCTTGTAAAAGTTTACCAGACCTAATGGTCAGGTTCTCATCTGCTCTGTGTTTTAACGCATCATAATTGACAAATGATGGTCATTCATTTTCTGGCTTTATTTCAAGAGACAAGACCATACCCTAAAATTCTTTATTCCGTTTTAATAAACTTTCTCATGGATTATTTCCTTCCACTAACCAAATACAGTTTCAGCAACGGTGTGGCCCATAATAAAATATCCTCAAAATTGACAGAATTTCAATATTGGTCCATATGGGATCTTTTGGATGATCTTAGATCTTGTGAAATATATCCACTGCTGATGGTCAGGTTCTCTTTTACTCTCAATACTTGTATTGGCCCATATGGTATCATTTGGATGATCTTAGGTCTTGTGAAAGCATTCCACTCCTGATGGTCAGGTTCTCTTTTAATATCAATACTTGTATTGGCCCATATGGTATCTTTTGGATGGTCTTAGGCCTTGTGAATGCTTTCCACTGCTGATGGTCAGTTTCTCTTTTACTATCAATACTTGTATTGGCGCATATGGTATCTTTTGGATGATCTTGGGTCTTAAGAAATCTTTCTACTCTTGATGGTCATATTCTCTTTTAGTCTCAATACTTTTATTGGCCCATATGCTATCTTTTGGGTGAATTAGGTCTTGTGAATGCTTTCTACCTCTGATGGTCAGGTTCTCTTTTACTCGCATTACTTGTATTGGCCCATATCGTATATTTTGGATAATATTAGTTCTAGTGAAAGCTTTCCACTGCTGATGGTCAGGATCTCTTTTACTCTCAATACTTGTATTGGTCTATATGGTATCTTTTGGATGATCTTAGGTCTTGTGAAAGCTTTCCACTCCTAATAATCAGGTTGTCTTTTACTCTCAATACTTTTATTGGCCCATATGCTATCTTTTGAATGATCTTAGGTCTTGTGAAAGGTTTCCACTCCTCATAGTCAGGTTCACTTTTACTCTCGATACTTCTATTGGCCAATATAATATCTGAAACAAAAGCTACAGCTGAATAGCTGTAAACGAAAGATATGACATATAAATAATTTAGTGGAGTCATTATCTATAAATGTGTACATGAAATAAGAATTTTGGAATGAAAGTTTGTTAAAAAAAAGAAAATACATTTGATACACCACCAAGCGTATATTTTAAGTTACTTTCAGGTTTGTTTTTTTTTCTTTAAGCCGATTAAATCTTCTACATAATGTTTCTTCAGATGATCCTCGTTCTAGTGAAAGTCTTCTAGTGCTGACTGTTAGTTCCTCCTCAACCTTGTGTTTTCAAGCACTATAATTGATAAGTGATATTTGTTCACGTCTGAGTTTTATTTCAAGAGACCTACCCTTAAAATTCCTTAAACCGTTTGGACAAATACTACCAAATATCCTGTTATTTTACTTTCTTTTTGCTAACTTTTTTCTTCTACATATGGCGTCTTTGAATAATACTATATCTCTTGTAGAAATTTTCCAGTGTTGATGACCGAGTCCTCCATTACTCTGTACTTTAAAGCCTCATTATTGACAAATGATGGTCATCAACTTTTAGAATTTATTACAAAGGACAAGTTTCCTCCCGTAAAATATTTTAATCCGTTCTGGTCAGTACACCCAAATAGTATTTCACTCCGCTTTCCATGTGGTATCTTTGGATGATCTTAGCTCTTGTAAAGGCTCTCCAGTGTTGATGGTCAGCTTTTTTTCTACTTTATGTTTTAACGCATTATAATTGAAAACTAATGGACAACTACTTGTAGGCTTTATTTCGAGAGACAATTCCTGACCCTTAAAATTCTTTAACCGGTTTTGGCAAATATTTCCAGCTATTGTTTCATTTGTTTCGACACCACCCCCGCCCCTTGAAAGGAAGACAATGAAAAACAGATAGTAAGAAAGTAAGAGGAAATGAAAAGCTGACTGATAGGAAAGAAAAGGAACAAAAAGCGATGAAATCAATTATTTTTCATTTTGATTTTTATTAATCCCTTGATTTCTGAAAGTGGGTAACATCATTTAGTCCATATACTTCTCGCGTCAGTTTAAACTGACGGCTTCTTTTTTCTATATATTATGGCCATGTTGCTTAAAATTAAGTTCAGTGTCGTATATACTTGGCGATCAGGTCTCTTTGGATTCATGACTGACTAGGAAGAATGCTTTCTCTCACTAGGCTACCGTTTCTTTATGCGGTAGACTGGTTGCCAACCAAGGCTATAGGGTCCAATTTTTCCCGCTATCCAACCCATACCTGGGGGGAGGCAGTTGGATTGCTGCTATTCAACTCATACCTGGTGGGTGGATAGTTCGATTGATACCTTTCCCAGGGGTATTTGTGCGTAAATGAATGCAACGAACTCGACTGGAATTCGAAATCGGCTCTCCGAGTTCTCCTTCCGAGACGTTAACCATTACACCGCAATTAATTTAATCACTGTGGCAGGTAACTTAGTGTTTTTTTTCGACACCCACGGCGCCAACCTAACGTTTATACTGCAACAACGCTGAGCGAATCATTACAATTTCTGGACGATAGCACACAATCAGCCGTGATCAGTAGCTGAACATGGTCAGTACTCTCATACCTCGGTCACGATGACTTGGGATTTGCAGAACTATCGATAGCCACTGGATAGCTTCACCTATTTCATTTACAAGTCATGGGTCAACCCGTTGTATGGTTTTCGGGTGTTTTCTTACGGTACCACATGCTGTGATCGTCTCCCTATACGAGATACACTATTGGGCGATCATGTTTGTTTCGATCCATGGCTAACTAAACAGAAGGCATTCCCGCAGTAGGCTGCCTTTTCTTTTTGTGGTAGACTAGTTGCTAACGAAGGCTATAGGGTTCAATTTTTTTCTAGAAAGAGGGGAGCATTACGGATAAAAAGGATATATTCGGATTGAGAATCGCCTGCTTTAGTGTCGAGTAGGGAGCATACATTAAACTGTGAGGCAAAGGGTGTATGCATTAAACAATAGCGTAACATTACTGTATTTACGATATGCAAACCTGAAAAATGTATAGAATATGGAGCTGAATTTAAATTGTTTTTATTACGTTTAATTTTGGGAAATCTAAGAATGAAAAATGTTACAAAGGTACAAAAGTAACATTAAAATTATCCGAAGCTTGTTTACATGTGGAGAACACGCGTAGGTACAGACGCAAAAGAGGCCCCGGATCGCGTGTGGACATACTTGTCAACATCAGTTACATCTGGGTTTTCGTCGCTAGCAGCGGGACAACTTGGCATGACTAGATATGAGCCTCTCTATAAATAGTCAAGATCAGGGTCTTTGCAAGATAACTCATGCTAATAAAATCAATGGGAAGACTAGTAGGCAGCAAGACACGTTGAAGTCGTATCCCGTGTGCACTTTGTTCGCAAAGTTACAAACAGTATCATTTTTTCTAAATCCCGTCTCTTTCTCCTCTCTGACTATTACCACCGTAGTTTATTGGGAGAGCAATCCGTTAGGTGTTCTCCCACCACACCTTTCTCAACAGAATCTTTGCTCACATTACAACATTGCGCAAACCCAATTACACACATAGTAAGCCTGAAATGGTACAACTTCTCACTTAGCAACCAGGTCGTTGGAACGGAACCCTGTCGTTAAGTGAGAACTAGTTGTATATTGATTTACACATACATGATATAGCCGAATCTGTATGTACGTGAAATATGTATCAGAGAAAAGAATTGTAAAAAGTGAAAATAATTTTGATACATGTGAATTTGATGTAATCGTGCATACGAATTGAGTGGCCATTTTAAAATCTATCAGCCTTATTTTTTATCAAGGAGTTGACATTTTCATCTATTTCAGTTTCCTTCAATATTACTGCCTAATTTAATACAACCCAACGTATTTGACGATGTCAAATTGTTTACAACCTATCTTTATTTTAAATCATTGCTGAATCATAATTGCAACATAACGCTCCAAGGTTCACAATTTGTCTAAATTGAATTTTGTTGGTAAAAAAAAAGAAAAAGACAGTCGATGACGTCACGCATATTCTATCCAACCAGAATCAACGTTTTTACATGAGTGGCGTTTCGGCGATCACTTTCCTCTTCCAGTGTTACAATAGCCAAGGCAAACCTGTTATTGATTTTTTTTGTTGAAGGAAACTACGCCGAGCAAAGCCTGTTCAAACATCTTAGGGGGAAAAATAGAAAGATAAATGGAAAATTTTACGGATAAATACTTGAAAAAAAAGGCCACTCGTTGAAATCGTTTTTTGTTTCTTATATGTTGATATCTAAACGGGTTCGTTTGCATGAAATGCATTGGTGAATTTTATTCGTCATTTATCTTCTTCTTCTTGCATTTTATATAACAATATCATATTTTTGAGTAACACTCATATCGTTTTTACATTCTACGACTAGGAAGATAAAGTGTAGGCTTTGAACTCATATTTCCTTTCTATGGAAACCCGTTTATTAGACTTGTTCACTTTTTAGGCTACGAAAAGTATCTTTCAAATTTAATGATACAGTTATAATTTCATTATAAGATTGTAATCCCAAACCTTATTGGATATATATAATAAATGTAATAGTCTTTAAGTGTTTAGAATTTCCGAGGTGAAGCATTACCATTATTGTTATTAATAATGACTAGTATTTCTTTTATTATCCTTTAGTTACTGCTTACTAATAGTAAAAAACTCAATAGTCTTAAGTTGTCAGCATTTCTTAGATGAATCATTAATATTACATTCATTATTATTATAAATTTTCTTATTTATAATTAATTATTATTATAAATTTTCATATTTATAATTAATTATTATTATTAATAGTATTATCTTTTTGCTGCTTCTTTTCATATAACAGCATTAAAACAGTAGGTACTTACCAGCCATTGTTGGTAATCTGACATGAACTAGTGTTTCAACGTGATGTGGCCGTAAGACAAACATTATCATGAACCTGAATGACAAAATATAGATAAAAAAAGATTTTGATATATATGAATATAGATCATAGGTACGTGGTCCCTCTGGAAATTACCTTTTAGAGTAATAGGGCTTTAGTGTGCTTGAAATTACTCACTTCATTACATGACTAATTTATCCGACTATTCCTTTCAACATTTAAAATCATTTTTAGGGATTCACATCGATTCATTTGATTGAATTTTACTTAATTTCTTCCGCCGGAGCGATCTGATTTTTTTTCCTTTTTTTTTTTTTTTTGTCTTTATTTATTGGCTTTAGGAAGATCCATAAGTCACAAGGAATCAAACTTAGACTATAACGGGAAAAGAAATAAAGAAATAAAAAAAAAAACTTTAAAGAACGCAAAGAGGGCACGCGAGATTTTCAAAATAACTACATAAACTTTCGTAAAGATTTACATATATTTTTAACGTCAATGATTACGTACGCAGGCACCCTAGTCTGAGTAAACATTTAGCCTTGAGAAAAAATTAGAAATCAAACTGACTCGACGTTAAGAAGTCAAGTTTGTTGCTGATACTAATTGTTACAGCTCAGAACTCTGACGACCCGAACTGAATGGTGTAGTTTGAACCCCGTAGACGTGGAATCCCGGCACTGAAAGATTATATTTGTTTACGTTTTATCATAAAACCGAAAGAAATATGCAAAACCTGGCATTACGTTTGGGACAGTACAAAAGCCACGAACTCTGGTGTCCGTCCGAGTCTTTCTCTGCCAGATGACTTTGCTTTCTACAGGGAGACAAACCAACACGAAGAGATGATAGGTAGCTAGCTGACTTATTGACATACCTACTCACCATTGCTCTCTCTTTCTCGCTTTCCTTTAAGAAACGATATCTGCTGTTATGCTCACCCCACATAATAAAGCTGGTGTAACAGAAAGAAGCCTGAAGAAATCTGAATGTTGATGATTCACTCAGTGTTACAGCGTTGAAGGTTCCTAATGAGAAACTTCCGATAGACTAAAAGAATACAGAGGCGAAACGCAGCACGACATAATTGAATTCATTTAAACCAAGGGTCACCAATTTTCTTCACAGAGGGCCAGATAACTGAGAAAATGATGAAGCGCGGGCCGGATGAGAATTTTGTTCAATAAAATTACAGTGAATATCCAAATAAAGACAACAAACATATTTATTTACCAAAACGCAATATTAGCAATAAAAGTTATATCACATATATTGCGCTCATATCTAAATCTCACTAAGCAACATAAAAAGTCAGGGAGATTTGTGAAAATGGCGTTTACCTTTTAAGATATAATCAATATTTGCTTTGGAATTGCTGTATCCAACAAAGAGAATTGCTTTCAAATGCTCAGTCAGTCAACTTCGTTACATATGCTGACTTTACATAGTTTATATTTTATAATAAATTCAGGCAAAATATATGACATAATTCGTTGAAGTCAGTCCTTTTCATATACCGCACTCTTCAAACCAGTTTAAACATAGCAATACAAGTTAAAACATAATTGCTGCAGAAGGATCGTAATCGCTTTTCTTAGAAACTTCATTGCAGACACTTATACAAAAAGCACTCGAATATTAAAAGTCGCCGAAATTTTTATTTCACTTTCTTATAACTTATATACTGTCAAGTTGCAAAAATCAGGTTGGCCAAATTTTGACATTTTTAGTTACATTTATTTTAATTTTTTCTACATAGTAAGTTTAACGCCACTCTATTTTATAAAAATAATTATATTTTAACTTATTTGTGGCACAGTGCGGGGGCGGGCCGTTTCAACACACATCGCGGGCCGTAGCTTGATTACCCCTGATTCAAACAATCAAATGCCATCAGAGAAGTGAAGACGAACGATAATAATAAATAAATATCTTCCATTAAACTCATTTGTCTGTTACTCAACGAATCACGAGTAATTTCGATTTCGAGGAACCAGCTGTAATTAAAAATTTATCATCCTAACTAGCCGTTCTTTAAATATATCATGACATGTGATGGAAATGGGTTACACTTGACAATTTTCAAGGTAAAAAGCAGTGCACTGACAAGGTGAAATCTTCATAACCTACACTACAAACTGAAAGAAAGTGAATGCTGAAATCGCTTGTTGGATATCTGTTGAGGAAAGACCTTTTGGCTTTACTTCCGCTGCACATCACTCTGCTCATTCGCTGCAACTCGAAAATAAAGATATATATTTTTATATATAAGTGTTTGTCGCCTTATTTGAGCCCAGCAGCAATATACTACATACTGAGCTATTATTATTTTGGATTTTCTAAGGCTCAACGAAATGCAGCTTTATATGTCCAGTAGCTGCAACGTATCCATGAAAGCTTGGGCCAAAAAGCACTCAGCACTCATCTATAGAAAATAGGAAAAATGCTATTCGCTTCTGTAAGGAAGCGTTTCAAAAGCTAAGCAAAGTACTAAGAAATAGCAAAATTTCGCTAGAAACAAAGAAAAGAGTACTAAATTGTTATGTGAGATCTGTCCTCCTGTATGACAGTGAGTGATGAACGATCTCCTCAAAGATGAAGAAGATACATGAAGCAACAGAATTGTGGTTCTACAGAAGGATGCTGAGGATAGTATATTTTAGTAAAGTTTGTCTTTTCGTTATCTCTTCTAATCCCTGTTCTACCAACCATTTACACAAGTTCGTTCTTCTCTGTGCCGTTTACTTTTAGTGCGATCATGGCCCTCCACAATTTCCTGCCTTTTAGTAGCTTTTAGTAAATTTTGTTTTTTCGTTATCTCTCCTTATATGAGTAAAGACGAAGGTTTGGAGAAAACGGAAACAAAACAGAAACTAATTCTTAACATCAGTAAGGGACAGTTAAGTTTCTGCGGCGCATAATGAGGAAGGAAGGTTTGGAAAATCTAATACTCACGGGACAGACTAAAGGTAAGAAGGACAGAGGAAAACAACACATGACATACTTAATAAGCTTGAGTAAATGGATGACAGAACAGAGTTTGGGAGAAATAACAGAAAAAACACGGGACGTAAAGAAGAATATATCATGGATATGATAATGCCTATAATGGGGGAAATTTTATTTTTGAAGAATAAAGGTTGATAAACATAACCAGAAATTATTTAGGATTCAAGTAAGCACTATTAGTATTAAACCTTAGTGACTATCGGTTTGTTTTGTCGAAAAGAAAATTATGTCATTCATTGTTTTTCGACGACAGACATGTCAGACTCTTTTTTTTTTTAGAAAAATTTGCTAAATCTGCCCTACGTCTCATATGTGAAGTGCTGACATATAAAAATTATAACCTACATTACGAACGATGAAAATAATGTTAGTTTTATTTTATCTTCATCGTTCACGAACGTTGGTCATAATTTTAAATCAAACAATCATTTCTACCTGTCCAGATTCCACAATAATGTTATTTACACAAGCGACATCATCATCATCATCATCATTCTTCTTCTTCTTCTTCTTCTTCTTCTTCTTCTTCTCTCCTCCTCCTCTTTCTTCTTCTTCTTCCCTCCTCCTCCTTCTTCTTCTTCTTCTTCTCCTTCTTCTTCCCTCTTCCTCCTCCTCCTTCTTCTTCCCTCCTCCTTCTTCCCTCCTCCTTCTTCCCTCATCCTTCTTCCATCCTCCTCCTTCTTCTTCTTCCCTTCTCCTCCTCCTCCTCTTCTTCTTCTTCTTCTTCTTCTTCTTCTTCTCTCCTCATCCTCCTTCTTCTTCTTCCCTCCTCCTTCTTCTTCTTCCCTCCTCCTTCTTCTTCTTCTTCTTCTTCTTCCCTCCTCCTCTTCCTTCTTCTTCGCCTTCTTCTTCCCTCCTCCTCCTTCTTCTTCCCTCCTCCTCCTCCTTCTTCTTCCCTCCTCTTCCTCCTTCTTCTTTTCTTCTTCCCTCATCCTCCTACTTCTCCTTATCATCCTCCTCCTTCTTCTTCTTCTTCTTCTTCTTCTTCTTCTTCTATGTGCCGTGTCTCTTCAAGGCGTCAGGGATTATTTACACAAGCTCGTTCTTCTTCTATGTGCCATTTCCTATTAGGGCGATCATGGCTCTCCACAATTTCCTGTCCATAAAGTACAAGAGAATCATGATCGATCAGTAAATGTTGTCTTTTCGTTATCTCTTCTAATCCCTGTTCTGCTAAGCATTTACACAAACTCGTTCTTCTTCTATGTGCCATTTACATTTAGGACGATCATGGATCTCCACAATTTCCTGTCTTTTCTGGCTTTTAGTAAATTTTGTCTTTTCTTTATCTCTCCTAATCCCTGTTTTACCAAACATTTACACAAGCTCGTTCTTTTTCTATGTACCTTTCTTTTTAGGGCAATCGTGGCTCTCCACATTTTCTGTCCTACAAGAAGACAGAATACATAGTCATCAACAAAAAAGATGAGCCTGAAATGCAATTTACACGCCCGAGACACTAAAATCAAGCAGTTGCGAGCATTTAAATATCTGGGATGTCTTCTGAATGAGAACGGAGAGTGCGACTGTGAGATCCGAAGACGTAATGGGATGGCTAAAGATGCATTCCAAAAGCTAGACGGAGTATTACGAGATAGGGGGGTTTCGTTAGTAACAAAGAAAAGAGTATTCAACCGCTAAGTGATATCTCTTCTCCTTTACGATAACAAATGTTGGACAATCTCTTCAAAGGCAACAGATCTTTGTTTCTACAGAAGGATGCTAAGGATACCATGGACCGAACATGTGAGAAACGATGAGGTTTTAGAGAGGATGCAAACAAAGAGGAAACATACTTAACATCAGAAAAGGCATCTGAAAATTCAGGGACACGTAATGAGAAAGGATAGCTTAGAAAATCTGATACTCACAGGGCAGACAGAAAGAAAGATGGACAAGGCAAAGCAACGTGTGACATACTTAACGGGCTTAAGCAAGTGAATGGCAGAACAGGGTCTGGGAGAAATAGCTGAAAGACAAAGCTTATAGAGATATACAAGATACAGGATGAGGAGGAGAACCATGATCACCTACGTCTTGAAGGAACACGACACATAAAAGAAGAACTGACAAACAAGTCTGTGATACTGAAAAAAGATATTTACCGTAGACCATCTTAATTTCACAAGACAAAGCATATTCATGTTAACACCTCCTATCATTTAAGGTCAGAAGACATTAGATCTATGCCTTAGTAGTGATAGTAGTCGCAGTAGTAGTAGTGATAGTAGTAGCAGTAGTAGTAGTGATAGTAGTAGCAGTATTGTGGTTTTGCTTTGTATCGTGTGAGTTGCTTCGAAACCAACCAGAAATTCCAAGAATATCACAAAATGCAAGTCGATAATGTCATTTGAGATCAGATAAAAAGATATAATTGCGGTCAGTGTATGAAGAGAAATCTACAGCAAATGTGGGAAAAAGCCATAAGTATGTTTTTTTTATTGTTTTTTAATTCACATATTTTAGGGCGACCAAGAGAATTTGAGCTACATATTAGTTTGATCCATTAGGTATCATCCCAAAAGGTTTTATTATTATTATTATTATTATTATTATTTTATTTCCTTTCATTTCTGGGGTGTTGACATTTTTATTCCGGGTCTAGCCCAGAAACCTAAAATTAAAAATGGCATCATGACATTTTCCACTGACCAATTAAAGAAAAAAAATACATAGATAAAGCCCTTCGTAAGGTGTGGGCTGTACTCGTGAGAACAATTTTTTGTATTTCTTTGAGGCATGGGCTTCCAGGAATCCCTTCAATTAGTCTACTGGAATCTTTTCCAACCAATCCGAGGGCTCCAACTACAATGGGATTGTTGATGTTCCCATATGCCACATTTTTGAGATTTCGATTTCAAGGTCCTTGTATTTTGACAGCTTTTTGAAGATCTTCAAAGATACATTGCAATCCGCAGGGAGGCACTTATTTTGTTTGCGGTCTCTAATAACAATATCTGGGGTGTTTTAGCGGGTGACCATTGCTAGCTGAGACATTATATCTAAATATACCTCAAGGCACTAACTCTATTGAATAATTTATTGATCGTGATATTTTGGTCGGTAGATTTTGTATAAATATTCATTTGTTGACGATATGAACGGGATTTGTTTACCGGTTTATATGTCCTTATGCAAATAAAAACTAGCACAGGCTAAAATTTATTTGTTTAAATTTAGTTAATATGTGCATTTAAGAACATTTTCTGAATTAGTTTCACCGTGTTCTGTTTATAGGTGAAGAAATTAGATTAATTTCCAAGTTTGTGATTCAAGCCAAATAAGACGTTTTTCTTATACATAGTGTTCCAAAAGTCTTGGGAACATTTTGACATTGACTATATCTCGAAAACTATTAAGGATATAAAAACGCGCCTGACATAATCTGAAAGAATTTAATCTCAAGTTTTACATGGAATGTCCTAAGATGTTCAATGTGAGCACCGTTGGTCACCCGGCACACGTCAAGCCAATAGTCCAGTTCATACCAAACGGGTTCCAGCATTGCGTTGTTTATTTTCTAGTCAGAAATCGAGTTTAGATTATTCTTGGATGAATTGATTCGTGCCTATCTTCCCAGCTAATAGGAAACATTGCAGACATGCTGTACAGGGTGTTCCAAAAGTGTTGGGTACATTTTAACATTGACTATATCTCGAAAACTATTAAGGATATAAAAACGCACCTGGCATATTCTGAAGGAATCTAATCTCAAGTTTTCTATGGAATGTTCAAAGATGTTCAATGTGAGCACCGTTGTTCACACGGCACACATCAAATCTGTCATCTTCCAACTTCTCTTGAATTGCAATGCAAAAATCACGACAAGCTGTCTTATCAGCGTCCTGCAACTGTTGCATTAACTGTAGCTTGTAATTTGTCATGTGCAGTCGTCTTTTTAATACATGCCAAACAGTTTTTGTAGGAAATTGAAATTCCTTACTGGCTCTTCTGATCGATTTACGGGGTCTCCGCTCGAAGGCAGTTCAAACCCGCTCAACCGTATCATCTGAAATTGAGGGGCGTCCCGTTCTCTTAGCTCGGCACAAATATCCATCCTTCATGAATTTACCATTCCATCTCAATATGGACTTCCTTTCTGGTGCCTCTTTTCGGAATTTTGTGCATGTCCAGTTTTTGCAGATTCAAGAACGGAAAAAGGCCTTTTCTGGTTGAGTGAATGCCATTACTGGATCTGAAAAAATATGAACAAATCACTAGCATTACGAAAAAAATTAATGAATTTAGCTTTAAAATGGTACCAGTTTCATCTTGCTACAATTCATAGTTCAACAGATATGAGGACTTGAAATGTGCCCAAGACTTCTGGAACACCCTGTATATTATCCATTTAATAGCACAGAATGAAAACAAGACAAAAATATTCAAAGTCTAAAGAAAGTATCCTTAGAATAAATCTGAAGGATTCGAAATAGTGTTTTTGTTTTAACAGGATTCGGAAAAACATTTTCTCTACCTGAACTGTTTATGCAAGACGTATCAAACACGCGGATGTGAACCGTATACAGCCTGAGGTCAATCTTTTGGCGACCCACGGGCGATCTTTTGGCGACCCACGGGCGATCTTTTGGCGGCCACGGGCGATCTTTTGGCGGCTAACGACGATGTCTTGGCGACCCACGGGCGATCTTTTGGCGGACACCGACGATGTCTTGGCGACCCACGGGCGATCTTTTGGCGGCCACGGGCGATCTTTTGGCGGCCAACGACGATGTCTTGGCGACCCACGGGCAATCTTTTGGCGGCCACCGACGATGTCTTGGCGACCCACGGGCAATCTTTTGGCGGCCACCGGCGATCTTTTGGCGGCCACGGGCGATCTTTTGGCGGCCACCGACGATGTCTTGGCGACCCACGGGCAATCTTTTGGCGGCCACCGGCGATCTTTTGGCGGCCACGGGCGATCTTTTGGCGGCCACCGACGATGTTTTGCGACCCACGGGCTATCTATTGATGGCCACGGGCGATCTTTGGCGGCCACCGACGATGTCTTGGCGACCCACGGGCGATCTTTTGGCGGCCACGGGTGATCTTTTGGCGGCCACCGACGATGTCTTGGCGACCCACGGGCAATCTTTTGGCGGCCACGGGCGATCTTTTGGCGACCCACGGGCGATCTTTTGGCGTCCACGGGCGATCTTTTGGCGGCCACCGAAGATGTCTTGGCGACCCACGGGCGATCTTTTGGCGGCCACCGACGATGTCTTGGCTACCCACGGGCAATCTTTTGGCGGCCACGGGCGATCTTTTGGCGGCCACCGGCGATGTCTTGGCGGCCCACGGACGATCTTTTGGCGGCCACGGGCGATCTTTTGGCGGCCACCGACGATGTCTTGGCGACCCACGGGCAATCTTTTAGCGGCCACGGGCGATCTTTTGGCGGCCACCGGCGATGTCTTGGCGGCCCACGGACGATCTTTTGGCGGCCACGGGCGATCTTTTGGCGGCCACCGGCGATGTCTTGGCGGCCCACGGACGACCTTTAGGCAGCCCGCACAGGAACTATTTTCAGGATGAATATTTTTAAAAAGTTTTAATAAGTTTAAGCAATTTATCTCTTGTTCCTTTTGCATTAACAGTATCGAGTTTCTACAGTTGGGCCTCCCCAGAAGCTGATGGTCCTCCACTGGAGTTGATACTCACCCCATTTCTGGTCCGCTGCACTTTTAACTTATCACCCTTTGTGTTCTTGACTTTGAGAGCCCCAGGCTTAAGTTTATCAATATGTATATAGCCAACGTGAATCCTGACTTATTTATCATCCCTATCATCGCCATCTTTCCTCAGTAAGGTATGGATTAACTACTGATCAATGACAATCTTTATTTCTAGTTTCACCGGTGTCAGTTCGGGCAGGGGGCAAAGTGTAGTATCTGTCTTCGGGTAGACAAACTGCATTCGATCCCTCAATTGTGTCTCTATATTCTGACAACATATAACTGAGGGCTGTCGGGTCCCGCCTATCTCAACCCTAAATCAAAGAGAGCTGTTGAATGCATTAGCATATATGAATTATTTTAATGTTTTCTGTATATTAGGCACGTGGCCGAATGGTTAGAATGTTCGCATTCTAACAATGAGATCCAGGTTCGAATCTCACCATAGGAGTTATCGGAATGAAGGGGTCGATCCCAGCCTGGAAAGTGCCTGAAAACAATACAACGGGTTGTCCCAAGCCTTGTGAGTGAAATTGGGTAGATGGAACCCTTGGGTGCTAGCAAGAAGTCACAAATCATCGTAGCCGAGGGCTTGAGCGTGCTGGTCATATTCAAATTGTTGATCCCGCTAAATAATACGCTCTCTCCCAGAAACTGTAACTAAAGTCTGCTCAGCATAGTTACAGTACAGTGTTGAATAAACACAAATGCGCCTGAGAAAGCGTCTGAAATAGGGATTGGCTAACCGCCCGAGTAGACGGGTATCCTCGGCCAGCTATACGTATATATATATATATATATATATATATATATTCTGTTTATACGTTATTTTTAAGGATACTTATTTGAGTAAATGCTTTGTTTTAATTAAAAGTATTAATTACATTTAGCGGCCTGAATATTGCAGAAATTTCGCAAAAAATATGCGTCCTCCGACAGGACTCGAACCTGCATCTCTGCATCGTGCTGTTAACTGATTCAGCCATAGAGAACTTCTGGTTTAGCAAAGCTCAAATTACTGCTTATAAACATAGCTTTCTCGATAATTCATTTCTGCTCCGAAACGTAACCTAACGTAAACAATGACAACATATTATATGTAATTATATCGTATCGAAAAAAAAAAAACGTGCAAACAGAAAATATGTTAAAATATTTCTTGGATTTAATCCATTACATATAATATAGATTAGTAAAATAAATTCAAGAACAAATTACGCAAAATAACTCTACAACAGGAAGAGCAGCCTACATGTTTTTGTTCACCATTTTTTTTCTACTAAAAGGGTGGAAAAAAAACTAAAAAGAGAAAGAAATAATTGTCTGAAGCAGGTGGGATTCGAGGTGTGCCGAAGAAAATCTTTCTTCGTTGTAGAAGTGAATCGTTTTTCTGGGTATTCGTTATTCCAACATAAGATGTTAGATTGGCAACGGGCGAGATTAGCTGGAATGAAGTTCTTTTATTTTACACTCACTGCAAGTGCATAAAAAAAAATAGATAGTTGTTGTTCGCACATAAAGAAAATAGAATTAAAACTTAAAAAATGTAGCTTGTCAGTTACATTTAACGTAACATGTATTGGAGGGAGACTGCTATCAAAATGTCTTTCTCTCTCTTTCTCTCTCTCACACACACACTGTATATTTTAATTATTTTTTCTCGAGTTTGAAGGCCAGTCGAAATGAATATTGCATGAAATAAAACGGGGAATCTTCTCAAATACGTGTATGCGCTAAAAATGACGTTTTAAGTAATAAAAATATCTTAAAATAAAAACTAAAATCTAGTAATTCTTAAGAAATACACACATACACATATATATATATATATATATATATATATATATATATATATATATATATATTATTGAAGCTTGAATAAGCATGGAATAATAATAATACAACACAAAATGTACGTAACAAAATGTATTGAAACAATGCAAAAAAGGTACACAATATTTACAGGTAGTTTTGGTATATTCTTGGGAAGACTGTTCCTGCAGAATGGGTTGACTAAGTCGCAGTCGGGCAGAGTCTCTGGATTCGATCTCTTAATCTTCCGTCGTCTTCGGTACCAACCCATATTTATATGGTCGGTACTCCACTTATGTAAATTAGGTGTATCATACACAACATATATATATATAGATAGATAGATAGATAGATAGAGAGTGTTTAGAATATATATATATATATATATATATATATATATATATATATATATATATATATATATATAGATAGATAGATAGATAGATAGATAGTCAAACCTAGTGAGCCAGACAAACCTACCCAGGTTTCACCTAAGCGGATCGTCAGGGAAAGCTGGCCCTGCTCTATGGTTGTATTGAGCTCTTTTTAGTTGTTTACTCGTGTCGGGTTTTTTTCTTTGGGCTTTGAACCTGTATCTGTGCTATTTTTTCGACAGACTTTCATGTTCCTGGCTCTTTCTTTTTTTAAAACCTTTTTTCCTTCGAGATTAATTTGATTATTGGCAAATCAAAAATTCGAAGGTTTTTCGAGAGTTACCTATATATATATATATATATATATATATATATATATATATATTCCAAGGAGATAGAATCCAGGTAGAGCTGACTGCCCAGGACAGAGCAAGAATATAATATAAAAGGCTCAAACACTCACGATGCAATTCATCAAACCTACAAATTTGTAGGTCTGATGAATTGGATCGTTATTACGATTCCAATGTAATAAATTATAACCATGGAATATTAGTGTTTGAGCCTTAAGCGAATTGAGTCACTGTCAGTCACTGGGCATGTTTACAAAAAAGTAAATACGCTAAAAATCTACCTCCATTCCTACCGTGCGCCGACGGCTTAGTGGTTAGAAGCTCCGACTGACACCAATTCAGTCGGGTTTCGATCCTAGCTAGAGGCAAAACGGATGTCTAGCCGCACTGATGAGCTGTAAACACCGAAACAGTCTGTCTGTGGATGACATTTTATATATATATATGATTTTTTTCTTTTTAGTACAATAAATAAAAACAAGCCAAAAGTTGGAGGAGGAATTTAATCTGTCACCTACAACGACTGCCGAAAAGATATATTGTAGTAAACTCAAGAAGTTTAAATAAACAAAAACAAAAACAAAAAAACAAATAAAAAACGAACGGACAAAACGGATTAGTTGTTCACTGTAACGAGACTGTCCACAATTTTGACATAAAAATTCTACTGTCATTAAAAGAGAATATATTTCACTAAGAATAAAATGTCTAGAAATGGCATTAATCGCGCGTTCATTTACAGTCAATTTGCGTCCATGTTCTTACAACGTTTCATCATTCTTGGCAGATCTTCTATTATCACAAAGATGATGGAAATAAAAAGAAAAAAAATCTAAATTAAATTGGCTAGATTATATCCTCAAATCACATTATCAAAGAAAAATAAAAATCAAATCAAACACATTATTCAAAAAACACAATTCAAAAATACTTTGAAAATTTAAAACTATAAAATATATAATATTTTCTTCGCTAATAGCAGTATGATATTGTTACACAATCCTCAGACAGTGGTGCAGAAAACTAATGAATTGTAAGCGGGGTTAGTATATATAGGGTGTGGAACTGAAAGTGGAGTGATTAGTCCGGTATACCATATATGGTGATATAATTATAACCAATCATAGTCCATGAATAGACAGTGATGGAGTACCATTATACAATAAAAGACAAACTAAACAAAAAAAGTCCTATATATTACCCAAGACCAATTTCTTATCAAGTTTTGTTTTTAATATGCCGTCTATTTAGTATTCTTTGCTAACTTGAAGATTGTGTTACAACATGGAAAAATAGGTCTAAATGCACGACTTCGTTTAAGCTTCTTTATTGTATATATATATATATATATATTTTATATTTTACATTGAACCCTACATATTTCATGACATGGGCGTCTTTGGCGCCCATCATACACACACACACACACACACACACACACACACACATATAAATATATATATATATATATATATATATATATATATATATATATATATCAAAAGTAAAAAAATGGAAGACAATCGTGATAGGCCATTACCTACAGAACTTTTACTTTAATATATTAAAGTTCTGCCATTTCTCATGACATCAAGAACATTTTATAGGCAAACTCGTTTTAGAGTTGCTCATCTTTTTAAAAAAATATATATATATATATATATATATATATATATATATATATATATATATATATATATATATATATATGTATGTATAATTGTGTATTTGGGCAGCAAACCCTTTTTTATATAAGTTTCGTTAAATACGACTTAATACAGCTTAAGCTTTTTCTCTAATTTCTCTTGAGTTTGCGCGGTTTTTTCTTTTATGGACACAAAGTGTGTAAAAACTGTCCAAGATTTCTACATATGCGAGAAGGACGATTCTTATTTTTCATCTTTAAGTGAATGTGTGGGTTTTTGTGCATGCATCTGGCGTTATAGGAAAATGTTTGTAAAACAAAACGTTTCTATAACAATGGCAAAAAGAATAGCGGAAAGCGCTTGAATATGCAGAACTCTTGGACAGTTTTTACACACTTTATGTCCAGAAAAGAAAACACGCGTAGGAACACAGGAAAAATAAAATATAAAGCTTAATCGCAGTACCTTCTCAGTTGTCTTAACGAAACTCTTATGTATATTTGTATATGTATATACATACATATGTACATGTATATACATATATATATATTATACGCACATATGTATATCTATATACATATATATGTATATGTATGTACATATATATATTATATGCATAGCATATATATGTATATATATATATATTTATATGTACCCAAGTATATGATTGGTATATACGGAATGAATTCCAATAACCAACAAATACTATTCTTAAAAGAGTGCTTATTTTACATTCAATATCATCACTTGATAAGACACCGAGAGTGTTGAAACAAAATGGCTATTTTTGTAATGATTTTATAACATATTTATGTTATAAATTTTTAAAAATAAATAATTATATATATATGTATATGTATGTACATATATATCGGTCACTGGGCGTGTTTCTAAAAATAAATACGCTAAAAAAAACGCTTTCATCCCTGCCGTGCGCCGACGGCTTAATGGTTAGAATCTCCGACTGACACTAATTCAGTCGGGTTTCGATCCTAGCTAGAGACAACCGGATGTCTAGCCACACTGTTGAGCTGCGAAACAGTCTGTCTGTGGATGACGTTGTATATATATATATATAGTACGTGGCAAAAATTGGACACACCCACTGAAAGTCGATTTTTGTATTTTTTACTAAGACAAGTGAGTAATAGTATTCATTTATTAATATTATTATTTTATAGCGTCTTTGGTATTTCTCTACTGGTTGACCCCTGTTGCATTCCTGGTGTAATCAGTGGCTCGTTCAAGTATGGCTTTCCTGATCTTGGCTATATTATTCTTAGAGGGGTTAAGCAATCGGAACTGTGGGTTGTTGGGGAAATTGCTCTTATAGTCCTTAACGGTAATAAAAGCCTGTTGCTTGTGGAGTTTGTGTACCCTGTGGTCGATCTTAAGTTTCGTAGCTGTTGTTCGTGCCACAATGTTGATATATTTTTTCTATTCATTTGGGGCCTTCTTAGATACATTGTTAACTTCCTTACAAATGGTTTTGTGGTAGTCGGCTACCTTAAAGAAATATAGATTGCCAGTTTTATCGGATTTGATGATTATTCTGTCGGTGTTACGTATCTTGGCAATGTCTTTTTTCATATTCATCTGTAGGCTGTTGTGTATGGTAACGTATTTAATTTTATCAATTACGGAGAATAAGTTCTTTTCGAAGTCAAGGCGCTGTTTTCAAGGACTTAAATCGAAAGGAGTCAGTAGACTCACAGTTGTCTTAGTTCACTTTTTTGGCGAAAATAGCTTCCGTAAAGTTTTAGCTCATACTAACAATGTAAGCCTACTTAATAAGCGGAACGAACTCATGATCACCTGTAGGCACATACAATCGTTTCTCTTAAAATACTGGAAGCCCGATTAAATTCCTCTTTTTTATTATATTTTTCTTTTAAGGTTTCATAGCCGCTTACCTCCCTTAAATTTGGCAAGCGTTATTATATCAAACCCAGAGCAACATCCCCAGTAATAATTGGAAATTTCTATTTTTTCTTTCTTCTTTATTTTTTCTAATTTTTTAAAAGAAAAGGAACCCTACGTGCACTTCATTTCCTGCACGTTTTTGTACGGTTTTATTTTGGTGCTATGAAGCAGTGTTCCTGCCATGTGACATCTGCATATTTTTATAAAAAAAAATAAGATATATTTTGTGCCCGATGAGCTGGAACACTAAACGTAGGTATATGCATATTTATTAATATATATCTTTGCTCTGTCTAACCACATCGAGCACTATTATGGTTACAACTCATGAATAAATTTGATGATTATTTGCTTGGCTGTGTATGCACGCCAACACGCGAGTACACGGTTGTTTATATCTAGTCATTTGATTTATCTAATTCTCTCTCTCTCTCTATGTATCTATCTATCTCTCTCTTTCCATATATATATATATATATATATATATATATATATATATATATATATATTCCTCAACACGTCATGAAAGCCAGCGAAACTATTCGACAACGTATGGGTGTATATGAAAAGCTCCGCCAGTCAATGATCCGACGGTCACATGCGGTTGTAGAAGGACATTTTAAACATTTGTTATGAGTTGCTTTGTTCATGTACAACGATGTCCTTTTCGACATATATTTATATGGACTTTTGTCTTTATTTCGTTGTGAGGAACCATCCCGCAAAGTTTGTAAAAGCATTTTCATACAGCCTGTATATATATATATATATATATATATATATATATATATATATATATATATATATATATTGCGTCTTTAGGCAGCAGTTCCTTATTTATACATGATTCATTTAAGTGAACAGACAAGGTATCAAAGATGGCTAAAAGTATATCCGAAAGCGCTCGGAATTACAGAACATTTGGACAGTTTCTACACACTCTGTGTCCAAGAAAGAAAACACTTGTTCGAACACAAAATAGTATATATATATATATATATATATATATATATATATATATATATATATATATCACAACTGCGCCTAGCATGAAACAGCCTGTCACCGCTGAATGTTGACTTCAATGTCCATTTTATATTTACACACGCTCTATCTCTGATAAATATAGCGCACTTCAAAACTTTCTTCATATATATATATATATATATATATATATATATATATATATATATATATCGTTTAATATCTATCTATATAACTTTCCATTTATATATTTCTCTGCATGAAATACGTTTCCTACATACAGAAATACAGAAAATAATACGGTATATTTATTGAAACGCCCACGATTTAGGAAAGATGATGATAAATCGATCAATTTTAGACCACATGAAACAGAATGTTTACGCAGACTGGGACTAGAATATGTAATATAAATATTTATATCACATAAAGGCGATTTCTAACTTCTAAATTCTATGAATACCTTTTTTTTTACCAAGATTCATAAAAAATCATTTCAATGACGAAAATCCCACAGGCAAACGCATCTTTATTTTTATTTTTTATTTTTATTTATTCCTGCCACAAACAACATTGGATGGGCCACACACTTGTTTTTGATTTTATCTGAAGGCGCAATAAAGCTTCCCTGCCATTCATGGCGTTAAGAGGCAAATCAGAGCCTAATCTCAAGAGGCTGAGCAAAGTTTCGGAATGCCCTGTGCAAGTCGATCAGGTTTTAACACAGTTGTATTTGCTGGGCAATTAAAAGTGGGTATTAGGCACAGATAATAAAGAAGAATTTCTATTTCGTTTTTTCAAGAGAGAGAGAGAGAGAGAGTGAAAGAGAGAGATTGAAAATGGCGGTTAGTATTAGAAGAAGGCAAAAGAAAAGTTAAAAGTGAAAAATAAACTATGCCGAATAAAAAAATGAAATAAAAGAATATCAAACAAGAGAAAAAGAAATGAAGGAAGAAGAAGGAAGAAAAACGAGATTGAATAAAGGAAATATGAATGTTAAAGAATTATGCATTAAAATTACGATGACGAAAAAATCAAATTCGTTGAAATAATTAAGAAAGAAAGAAAGAAAGAAAGAAAGAAAGAAAACGTCTTAGAAAGAAAGAAAGAAAAGAAAGAAAGAAAAGAAAGAAAGAAAGAAAGAAAGAACGTGGGGAAAAAAGAAAATGCTTAAGAAAGTGCCTGTCTATATTTCTGAGATGAGGTATTATGTACATTATTTACATTATTCGGACTATTGTCCTCATCTTTGTCGCCATATTTATCACAACATTTTGTACGCTCCGGCCTTCTTCAGGTGGTTGGAATTTCGAACTGAACCCTTTATTTCGCTCACTGGGGTAGACTGTTCTAGTTCCACGTGCCATGTTTGATGGATGTCAGTTATCAGTTATCTCCTGTTAATTTCCCTCTGAAAGTTCTCCACTGCCTTAACCTTTGGGTCCTGTCACTGGATATAACCAACGCCTTTATCCACTGTGCCATGTGTCCTTGAGGACAAACGAAACGGCCGAAACGTTGTGATAAATATGGCGACAAAGATGAGGACAATAGTTCGAATAATGTAAATAATGTGCTTAAGAAAGTGTTGTGGATTCCGGGATGAAATTCGGTACCAATAAATAACAAACGCCAGGAATGAATATATGAAAATAATGTATTAACGTAATAATACAAACTAGTAAAGCAGGTTAGTAGTTCCAGGAATACGGGTTAGTAGCAAAATATCTATACAGTCTTTGGTATTGAAGTATCGCTGTATGACTTCTTACTGAGTCTACGTGCTCGCTCACTGTGACTCCTAGAACGCTGTTACCTCACCCTCACTCTTCCGGTTACCTACAACCTTTTACTATGTCACTCTGGACTCGACTCCTCGGTCTTGCTCTCTCGAGTCTTCACGTAGCCGTAGTATATGTATATACTAGGTGAGTCCATTTGTGTAAAAAGGGGAGAACCCCTCAAGAGAAAGAAAGAGGTGAAGAAAGAAAATGGCATACAAAAAAAAAAAGAAAGAAATTACACGAAACATAGAAGATAAATAAATTAGAATGATGATTTCATAAAATAGAAAACAAAATGAATGAATCATACAAAGAAAGAAATTTCGGAAGATTTAACAAAGGAAAATAAGGTAGAACAAAAAGCCCGGCAAAAGCATAAAAGGCGATTGAAAGAATGACCCGTACGTCGAAAAGAGCAAAATAATGAGAAAAAAAAAAGAGAAATTAAATACCGAAGAACTCTGAAGATTAAAAAAAAAAAACAATCGTAATTTTTAAAAGTAAATATAATAGAACAATACTAGTGATAAATATATGGAAAAAATTATGGAAAAGGCATCAAAATGAAAAAAAAATAAAGAAAATTAAAAAACTCTAAATGTAAGAAATACAAGAAGAGAAAGGAAAGAACGATAAATAAAAAAATGGTAAAAGGATAACAGAAAGTACAAATATAATAAAAGTAAAATAAGAAAAATATATATAGACAAACGAAAGAAATAATGAAAAGAAATGTAAGAAAAAAATCAACAGGTAAGGAAAAGAAGGTAAAGGAAAAACGTACAGATAAAAAGAGAAAGAAATGTAAATGAAAAAAAAATTAAGACAAAGAAAAATGTTAGGCAAATAAAGAAATTTAAATAAAAGAAAGAAATGTAAATAAAAGAAAGAAATGTAAATCAAAGAAAGTAATGTGAGTCTAAGAAAGAAATTTAAATGAAAGAAAGAAATGTAAATCAAGCAAGAAATATAAGACAAATCGAGAAATGTAAATCAAATAAAGCAATGTAAATAAAAGAAAGAAATGTAAATCAAAGAAAGAAATGTAAATAAAAGAAAGAAATGTGAACCAATGAAAGAAATGTAAGTCAAGAAAGTAATGTAAATGAAAGAAAGAAATGTAAATCTAACAAAGAAGTGTAAGTCAAAGAAAGAAATGTAAATCGAATAAGGAAATGTAAATCAAAGAAAGAAATGTAAACGAAAGAAAGAAATGTAAATCAAAGAAAGAAATGTAAATCAAAGAAAGAAATGTAAATAAAAGAAAGAAATGTAAACGAAAGAAAGAAATGTAAATAAAAGAGAGAAATGTGAATAAAAGAAAGAAATGTAAGTAAAAGAATGCAATGTAAATAAAAGAAAGAAATGTAAATAAAAGAAAGAAATGTGAATCAAAGAAAGAAATGTAAATAAAAGAAAGAAATGTGAATCAAAGAAAGAAATGTGAATCAACGAAAGAAATGTAAATCAAAGAAAGTAAAGTAAATGAAAGAAAGAAAAATAAGAGAAGCTCAATGTCCGGGTCATTTGGCAAAATCACTATTTCAATGAGCAAATATACTGATTGGGGCACTCGACCTAGTATAATGATAAGCAAGCTTGATTTCGTTAAAACTGTGAGGGCTGACTAATGATTTCGATGCACACATCTGCCCCATATTTTGGGCCTTGTGCCATATCTAAGCTACGCCTAGAAAATCAACATGAGGGCGCCTCACACTTCTGGTGCTGTGTCACATCTAAGCTAAACTTAGAAAATCGCCATAATTGATATATTGGAAATTGGTTCAGAGTCAAAATCTTTCAGTATCCACTCGGAATAAAAATAAGGAAAGAAAGATAAAGATAAGAAAAAATAAGTCCAACAGGAAGGAAGGAAAGAAAGGAAAGAAATATAAAATACGTAATAAAAGAAAGAAAAAAAGAAAGAAAGCAGCTCTAAAATATAAAAAAAGTAAAAGGACAAAACGATAAAGGATGAAAGAGAAAAAATATACAGGAAAAAGAAAGACATAAGGAAAAAAGAAAAAAACAAAAATGGATTCGAATAAAAAAAGAAAAAAAACCAAAGAAAATGGATTAGAAAAAAAAAACAGATAAAAAGAATTAGAAAAGAAAAGAAAGAAAATGGATTAGAAAGAACGAAAGAAAGATGGTGGATTAGACAGAAGGAAAGACAGAAAACAAATAAGACAGAAAGAAAAAAGAAAACAGATAAGAAAGAAAAAATGGATTAGAAAGAAAGAAAGAAAAAAGAAAGAAAGAAAGAAAGAAAGAAAGAAAGAAAATTATTCACAAAAAATGAATTACAAATAAAATGGATAAGAAAGAAAGAAAATGGATTAGAAAAAAGAACGAAAGATAACGGATTAGAAAGAAAGAAAGAAAGAAAGAAAGAAAGAAAGAAAGAAAGAAAGAAAAACTGATAAGAAAAAACAGAAAAAGGATTAAAAAGAAATGGATTACAAAAAGAAAAATAAAGTGTATTAGAAAAAAGAAAGAAAGAGTGAAAATGGATTAGAACAAAGAAATGAATGATAAGCAAGAAAGAAAAAGAGAGAAAGAAAATGGGGTTGAAAGAAAGAACGAAAGAAAGATAATGGATTAGAAAGAAGGAAAATAGATAAGAAAGAAAATAGAAAAGAAAGAAAAGAGCAAATGGATTAGAAAGAAAGAAAGAAAGAAAAAATACTTTTAGCTTAAGAAAGAAATGAGTAATTGGAAGAGCGAACAGTTTATGAACATTGAAAGAACTCTTTCGTTGCTCTTACAATGGACACTGTGACGTCATTGGAGGCGTTATTTCTCTTTTTATTTCGGGATATTGAAGCATTTTGTTTACAAGCCAACTGTTTGTGTTCGTCCCTTGCCGCCTCTTCTACTCTTCCTTGCACGTCCATTCGGGTACGATGTCCTATCTCTTCAAACAGTTCAGTGAGTACTTGTGGGTCATCAGTTTCTGCATAGCAAACAGGAGCTGATTCTGTTTGATTTCACTTTCCTATCGACGGTCGAAAGTGTCGCAAATAGCGACCAAATGAATCAGCGAAATTCAATAGATCGCTACTCGGGAGAAATCAATAGATTGCTACTTGGAAGAAATTCCAGTTCAAATCCGAAGGTATTGGCGGCGGCATATGTTGGAGGACGTTAAATTTGGTGCGGAAGATAAATTACAATTTTAGACGCAATAGAGATGCTTGTCTTCAGTATCATGGTTGAACGTAATCTTCAGTTTCATTCTTAAACGAAATCTACAGTTTAATGCTTGAACGCAATCTTTTGTTTCGTTCTTGAACACAATCTTCAGTTTCATGCTTGACCTTACTCTTCAGTTTCATTCTTAAACACAATCTTCAGTTTCATTCTTAAACACAATCTTCACTTACATGCTTGAACGTAATCTTCAATTATATTCTTGAACGAAATCTCTAGAGAATGCTTGAACGCAATCTTTTGTTTCGTGCCTGAACGCAATCTTCTGTTGTACACAATCTTCCGTTTCATGCTTGAGCGTAACCTAAAGTTTCACGCTTGAACGTAATCTTCAGCATTCTTGAACACAATCTTCTGTTTCATTCTTGAACACAATCTTCAGTTTCATTCTTGAACACAATCTTCAGTTTCATCCTTGAACGAAATCTACAGTTTAATGCTTGAACGCAATCTTTTGTTTCGTTCTTGAACACAATCTTCAGTTTCATGCTTGACCTTACTCTTCAGTTTCATTCTTAAACACAATCTTCAGTTTCATTCTTAAACACAATCTTCACTTACATGCTTGAACGTAATCTTCAATTTCATTCTTGAACGAAATCTCTAGAGAATGCTTGAACGCAATCTTTTGTTTCGTGCCTGAACGCAATCTTCTGTTGTACACAATCTTCCGTTTCATGCTTGAGCGTAACCTAAAGTTTCACGCTTGAACGTAATCTTCAGCATTCTTGAACACAATCTTCTGTTTCATTCTTGAACACAATCTTCAGTTTCATTCTTGAACACAATCTTCAGTTTCATTCTTGAACACAATCTTCTGTTTCATTCTTGAACACAATCTTCTGTTACATACTTGAACGTAATATTCAGTATCTTTCTTGAACGCAATCTTCAGATTCAATCTTAAATGGAATCTTCAGTTTCATGCTTGAACGCAGTCTCAAATTTGATGCTCGAAAGCAATATACAGTTTCATGTTTGAAGGCAATCTTTAGTTTTATGCTTGAACACAATTTTCAGGTTCATACCTGAGTGTAATCTACAGTTTCGTGCTTGAATAGAAGTTTCAGCTTCATACTTGAACGTAACCTTCAGTTTTATACTTAAACGCAATCTTCAGGTCATCATGGCCATGGCCTGAAAATTACTTTCAAGCATGAAACAGACTGTCACCGTTTGATGTTAACCTCAGGGTCTACTTTTTGTCGGAGTCTTTTGTCTTTTAGACAGACAATACAACTGATTTCGAAGTTTCTGATACCACTCTGACACAAATATCTCAATTTATTTCTATCCGGAGCATCTCGCTCGAAGTTAGTATGAGGCACATTGACAGCTGAGAGATTAATCTTTAACTTGTCTTTATACCTGAACCACGGCCGTTCTACTGCTAAGCTGGATATACATGGGGACCGTAGCTATTCTGTCGTCACTCATCCTACATATTTCGATTGAGCTCTTCGGGGAGAAAAGTGAATTTGTAAACAGTGACGATTACTGCTGCTGATGCAAGACCCTTCGTTAAGACAAATCGAGTTCTCCAATCAATTTGGCTAAAAATAAATACACCTTCATCCCTGCCTCGCGCCAATGGCTTAGGGTTGAAATCTCCGACCGATACCAAATCAGTCGGGTTTCGATCCCGGCTTAAGATAATCGGATGGCTAGCCACACAGTCTGTCTGTGGATGACAATTTACACACACATATATATATATATGAAGAAATATAGTTTAAAGGTGTGCTATATTTATGTGATAAAATGCTCAATATTAGAGATAGAGCGTATATATATATATATATATATATATATATATATATATATATATATATATATATATATATATATATATATATAAAAGTAGGTACCTCCACAAAATTGCTAAAAAAAAAATATAGCATGAAAAAAAACGATGTAATAAATTTTTATCGGCTTACATATATATATCATTCTTAACAAGAAACACCAAAGTATTTTTTGATTATTTTTAAAAATTTTTTACTCATTCTTATCAGGTCCGAAATTTTATTTAAAAAAGTTGTTTATTTCTGTCATCAAAATTACTTAAAAAAGTAGCTATCAGCCATTTTTTTTTCTAATTTTGTAAACAAGTTAAAATCCTTGTTTATAATTATTCCAAAAATCAATTCTACGTTTTTCAAAATTTATTTGACTAAAATTAGCAAATTTAAAGATTATTTAAAATATTTTGAAAGAAGCTTTTACTTACTTTTTCGAATAAAAAATTGTTCGAAATAAAAGTAGGCGATCTGAACTGTGTTGTCATTTTTCAAGTGCTGAGTGATGCCTGTCATCACATATCGACAGCTAACGTGAGATTCGCGTTATCATACGGATGGTCATACGTGACGTAACGTTTTATAGCTTGTGACCTTCCGTACTTTTTAATGACAAACCATTTAAGCGCTTTTTATCAAAACATAATTACATTTCTTCATAAGTGGGGATCATCGGATTGGTCCAAATTATACAATTTTCAAATTCCTAGACAATGACGAGCTAAGAAAGAGAAGTACAAAGGTCGATGGTGCTGTTATTTATTTTTATAATTTTTAAAAAAATTTAATGAAAAAGTGTTAAAATTTCGATTTAAAATTAAAGAAATGAGAAATAATTGTATTAAAAATTCAATTTTCATTGAAAAAATTTTTTGCTTTCAGAAAATATTGTCCATATTCATACGAACAAATAAAGGCAAATAAAAGCGTTTGAGATTAAATAGTATATTTGTTTTTATTGAGTTTTGTATGTTACAATTCAGAGCTGATTTTCAGGTAATGGGTTCATTAAAAAAACAAAACAAAACATGATTTACATTCTTCAAAGCCTTGTGCTTTAAATATTGTAATCACTAAAAACCGATGGTATGGAATTTTTTGAGTTTTTCATAAAATTAGATATGGGGGGTGTTAATAAAAATAAAAAAAGAAATATTTCTGCCATGACTTTAATAAAAAAAACATATTCATAATAATTTCGATCATCTGTGAATATTTTCTGAAAGTTTCATTAACATCTGACAATTATTTTTATTTTTACAAGATTTTCCAAATTAATAGGTATAATACCAAAAAAACGCGCTAAAAATTATCTATGTTATTTAGTATTCCTTATTGCAAAAAAAGATAAACAAGGTTTTTTAAATCAAAATTTAGAATATTCTAAAAAGATGGAAAAATTTTGAAAAATAATTAAAAAAAAATTTGGTCTATCCTCTTCATAAAAACATAAGCATTTTGACGATAAAATTTTGTTTTCATAAATTTTGGCGTCTTTTTCATCAGACTATGCTCTATTTTTTTGCAATTTCGCGGAGGTACCTATATAAAAGTAAACATTGAAGTCAACACTCAGAGGGGACAGGCTGTTTTTATGCTAGATGTAATCGTCAGGCGGCCTGATGATTGCATCTAGCGTGAAACAGCCTGTCGCCTCTGAGTGTTAACTTCAATGTTTACTATATATATATATATATATATATATATATATATATATATATATATATATATATATATATATAGTTTAATGTATAATTAACATTATGATTTCTTGCTAGTATGACGTAACGAATGAAAGGGGAAGGATAACGAAAATGGCGATAAATTTATTCTCAGATTAATTATCTAGTTTTCCAAGAACAACTGAATTGCAATATGAAGTGTGATTTCGCGTCTCGTTATAAACTTAATATCAGTTCTCACACTTTACGAGCTTTACCAGTCGAAGGCAGCATCAAGTAAAAGTCTTTTGATGAAAAGCAATGATAATAAAAGAAAAATAATTCTTTTTTAAAAAAATAATAAAATAGTGAACACGTTTCTACATTTTCTAATAATATTATCCGATGTTTATTAAAAACAAGAACCTATTTTTCCCCATTTTTTTTTACTTTATGCTTTTTTTCACTCTCTTTTACTACAAATGGAAAACCTAAATATCCGTGAACTGGAATTTTAACGTCTTAAAACTTCTTCCTTCGAGTATTTTTCCAGATACAAGGCCTACTATTTAACTAGTAAGATTTGACCTTCTCTAACATTGGCTGCTAGAGGGGTTCCGTATCCCCATAGCTGGAAGAAGAGATGGAATCATACCTTTCCCATTTGCGCGTAAGTGAATGTAATGAACCCGACTGGAATTCGAAGCCAGTGGCCATTGCTCGCTTATCCCGAAGAGAATGTAAATTCAGTATCTGGAAAATTCGTAAACTTAAGAAATCATCATATATGCTAGGCCACAAAAATCTCCTGAGCCGACCAAGCATAGAAATGAATACAATATAGGAACCAGTAATAAGGAGTTCCAGAGAAAAGTAATAATAACAAAAAAAAAATTGCAATATGAGCTCTGGTAAAAACATTTAGGATAACAGCAAAAATTATAATATGAACACTGGTAAAAAAAATAGTTGCTGAAGACAATAGATTTATAATACCCGGAAATTCATACACAGATCTCCTCAACGACACATGGCACAGTGGATAAAGGCGTTGGTTAGATCCAGTGACAGGACCCAAAAAGTGTGAGTTCAATACCCGGTTAAGGCAGTGGAGAGCTTGGAGAGGGGAATTAACAGGAGATAACTGATAAGTGACATCCATTATACATGGCACGTGCAACTAGAGCGAAATAAATGGTTCAGTTCAACATTCCAACCACTGAAGAAGGCCGGAGCGTACAACGGCCGAAACGTTGTAAATAGAATGAAAAGTGTTGATTAAACTACGCGTCCACAAGTCTTATTTTAAATAAGGATATATAGAGGTACAAGAACAGTGATTCTAAGAGTTCTTTTTATATTTTTCACTCTTCTGTCAAGTTCGTCCCATGCTAATTCTGGGGGTGACTTAAAACTTTTGAACAGTAGTGGGTGTGTGGGTACGTATGTGTATGGCTGTCGAGTTGCAGTACCAGGGAGATTGTTTATTGTCACACACAGCTTACGCAATATCATATGGACACTAGGCCACAAAAACATCCTTAAGCGAGTGACAAGAATCGATCAAAATAATTGAAGACTAATAAGGAGCCAGACAAACGATACGAACAAGACACTGAAAAATAGGATAACGCAAAATTTAATGAACACTGGTAAAAAACTTATATGACGATGATATGACATCTGCCATTTCTTACACTATCGGGTGTAAAGGAGTGGTTAGATCCGATGAAGACCCAAAAGGTCAGAGTTCAATACGCCTTCAGCTTAGGGAATTATGAGAAACTGATTGAATCATAGCCTCTGAAACTTATTTCGGAGTATACGGCCGAAACGTTGTAAATAGAATGAAAAGTGATGTTTCCACAAGTCTTATTTTTAAATAAGATATAAAGGTGTATCAGCCATCAAAACGCCTTTTGTGTATATCTGTTAAAAGTTGATCACTCTTTATTGTATTGTATGAGTGTATGCGTTTAAAAAGTAATGTGAATTAGCCTCCTAAACGCATCTCAAATATATTCATTACCAAAGTTATCATTATTTAATAGAATATGTTGAAATAGTATTTTGAATATATCCATTAAAAGCAAAAAATTATAATATGAATATCATTGTTGAAGACAAAGATTTAAAACATTAGAATAGCTCCTCAAAAAATGGCACAGTGGATTGTGAATATATCCATTAAAAAGTGAATATCATTGTTAAAAAGAAAACATTAGAATAGCTGAAAAGACATCCATTATTGTGAATATATCCAATAAAAGTCAGTTCAAATCCAATCATTGAAGAAAAAAGAAAACATTAGAAGAATGAAAAGCCAAAAACTATTGTGTCTTATTTTAAAATATATCCAAGAAAAGTGAATATCATTGTCCCATTAATTCTGGGGTGACTTAAAACTTTTGAAAAACATTAGAATAGTAAAAGCTGTAGTTGTACCAGGGAATATATCCATTAAAAAGTGAATATCATTAAGAAAAAAAGAAAACATTAGAATAGCCGAAAACATAGAATTGAATACAATATATCCATTAAAAAAGTTGAATATAATAATAAAAAAAAAAAAATTAGAATAGCCTGGTGAAAAAATTTAGGATAACAGTGAATATATCCATTAAAAATATGAATATATATTAATTGTTAAATATATTAAACATTAGAATAGCCAAAAGCTATTGTGAATATATCCATTAAAAAGTGAATATCATTGACTTATATGAATGATAAAAAAAATCATTAGAATAGCCTTCCTTAAAAGAAACTACATTGAATATATCCATTAAAAAGTGAATATCATTGTTAAAAAGAAAACATTAGAATAGCCAAAAGCTATTGTGAATATATCCATTAAAAAGTGAATCAGTACTAAAGTATATTTTAATAGCATTAAACGTCTGAAACAGTTTATCATTGTTAAAAAAAAAACTCACAGAAACCAATTGTAAATATATCCATTAAAAAGTGAATCAGTACTAGTAGTTTAATAGCAAACGTCTGAACAGTTTGTGTTTAAACTCACAGAAACCAACTGTAAATATATCCATTAAAAGTGAATCAGTCTTTGAAAGTTTAATAAAAAACGCCTGAATAATTTGTGTTTAAACTCCCAGAAACCTATTGTGAATATATCCATTAAAAAGTGAATCAGTCTTTGAGAGTTTAATAAAAAACGCCTGAATAGTTTGTGTTTAAACTACCAGAAACCTATTGTGAATATATCCATTAAAAAGTGAATCAGTCTTTGAGAGTTTAATAGCAAACGCCTGAGTATTTTGTGTTTAAACTCCCAGAAATCTATTGTGAATATATCCATTAAAATTGAATCAGTTCTTGTTGAAGTTATGTTTTGGAATACAGTTCGATTTCTCTTTCGGTATTGTAGGATATTATATAGATCAATGTAATGAAAGTTCTTTCATAATGGTTGTTTGATTTTGTTTAGTGGTATATCAAACTCTATGGACTACTTAATGGCGAATTCTAAATAATTTGAATAATTTTAGGGTTTCAACTAAATATGTTGAATACATTTGTATGCCTTCAACTACAAATAAAATGTACTGTTGGTCATTTTGCCACAAATATATCGTTAGTATTTTTTTACATAAAAGTGTATTGCCTTGGTATTTCTACGATAAATAGTTTGTGCTTAAACCTCAAGAAAAGTATGACCGTTATAAGTGAATCAGCCTTTGTAGTTTAAAAGCAAACGCTTGAATAGTTTGTGTCTATACCTATAGAAATGTATTTTGAATATATCCATTAAAAGTGATCATTATTTAATGTTTATAAGATAACATTGCGACATGTATAAGTGTATGTCACATGAACCATCTCCATGATTACTAGCTTACTGACAGTAACTGGGACACATAATGGGGAAAGAGAGCCTGGAGAATCTGATACTCACGGGTCAAACTGAGGGAAAGAGAGACAAGGGAAAGCCAAGCGTGACATTCCTGGCGGGCGGACTTAAGCAAGTGGATAACAGAACGTGGTCTGGGGAAGAAAGCAGAGAGAAGGAACTTGTTGGGAGCTGCAAGGGATAGAGGGAAGTGGTGAGCCATGATCGCCTACGTCCTGAAAGGATATGGCATATAAAAAGAAAGAAAAGACAGAACCATCCTTATGATCAGCACACTGTCATCACTCACATGGCCTCTATTGGGATAGGGAAGTTAAGACTTTGCATATATATGCCCATATATGATAGCAGTATTCCGTGTGTGGCTTGATTTGGTTCTTGTAAATGTAGAAGAAAGCAAGAGGAACTGGGTTCTTACGGAAGCAGTACAGGAAAATAAATCTTTACAGATTAAACCAATTTTCGATACCTTGATTTTAAATGAATTTTTATAAATAAAGAAGCTTTCTTGAAGGTTTTATTTTAGCTTTAATTGAAAGCTAAAGGATTAAATTTACTATTTCCATTAAGCAAAATACTCTGGTGCATTTCAAATGGAAATAATATTAATTGGAATCGATTTTTTAATCTTTTTTTTCTAAAATAGCTGATTAGCGCTCTTTTTAATCGTCTTTCATCGCAATGTAAATCTCTTTATTAAAAAATCTTTCAAAAATAAAATATACTTTTCAGAAACTTTATTTGAGGAATATTAGCTGATTTAAAGTATTAATAATCAGACTTGAAAAAATATTATTTACTTTAAGATTAAAATAACAGAGAAATGGATTTTTAAATTAAACAGTTATCGACAACAGCCATTCTTAGGTAATTAACGAGCGGTGACAAGTGATGATAAGGTGTTAACAGTTTTATTGTTGTTCTTCTGAGACTTTATCTGTTAAAAGATAATTTAAGAAAATGACGCCTAAGCACCATTTTTATATAATTTTTAAGTACTCAGCAATCTTAAAAATGTTGGAAAATATTCTCCGTAATCCTGTTTTAGGAATGTTGACTTTAAATTTACTATAGTTATCGCTCTTGTTTTCTGATAATGGTCGAGAACACCTTCAAAAATGGGCACGTTGCATAATATTTTATATACATAAAAAATAAAAAAAAAATTATTTTACCTCTTGGTGCAAAATGATTTCTATAAGCTTTTCAGTTTTTGATTAGTAAATATAGTTTTCACTTATATACCAATATATCACTTATATACCAATATCATCTTAACCAGTTGAAAGTAATGCAGAATTTCAAAAAGATTTATATATTATAAATTATTACAATTAAATAAAAAATAAGTCTTGTAAAAATGAATTATTCATCGAATTTTTTTCTTAAGACAATAATGTCCTTAATAAATCTATAGAAGCAATTAAAAAGCTTTTCTAATTAAATAATTACATAGTTTTATTGCATTTTTATTTTACGATTCGGAGCAGATTTTCTGGAAATGATTTGTTGAAAAATAAAATAACATTATGATATACATTCTCCAAGAGGTTCTGCTTTTAATTAATAAAAAAGGGAAAATTTCTGATGAAAATTTAATTTCTCGAAATATCATGAAATTAAGTAAGTGGGGGTAACATTATGCAAAACAAAATATTTATATTAACATTTTCTAAAACAAAATATAAAACTTAATTTCATTTATTTGGTAATAAGTCCTGAACGTTTTATTAAAATCCGACAATTATTTGATTTTTGCAAGAATTTCCAAATCAATGTGTTTTAACCTGAAAAAGGTATTAAAACACTAATCGTAAATATTACGTCAACCGCTAACGCAAAGAAAATATTTTAACCAAAATTTCAAGTGTACTACAAAGAAATAAAAAATATTTATAAAAAATATTTTGCTATTTCCTCTTAATCATGACATAAACATGATGACAATAAAATTTTGTTTTCATTAATAGTCGGGCCTATTTTCATCATGCTATACTGTTTTTTTTTCAGCGAAAACGTGGAAGTAGTTAGATTAAATTGTATATTTCTTGTATTCAATCCATGATTCAACATCCTTCGTATTCACTTATTCTCCCTCGATATCTTTCTCTCTCAAACTCACTTTCTTTCTCATTCTATTTCTCTTAATCTGTGTATGGTTTTCTCAAACGATCAAAAGAACAATCTCCATGGTCATCACACAGTCTCAAAAATCATCTCCATGGTCAACACAGTCACAAGAATCGACTCCATGGTCATCATACAGTCACGAGAACATCTTCGTGGTCATCACTCTGTCACAAGAACTATCTCCATGGTCATCATAATGTCACAAGAATCATCTCTATGGTCATCACACAGTCACAAGAAGCATCTTCGTGGTCATCATACAGTCACAAGAAGCATCTCCATTGTCTTCACAATGTCACAAGAATCCTCTCCATGGTCATCATACAGTCACAAAAACCATCTTCGTGGTCATCACACTGTCACAAGTACCATCTCCATGGTCATCACACAGTCGCAAGAAGCATCTCCGTGGTCATCATACAGTCGCAAGAACTACCCTCATGATCACCACCCTGTTACATGAAACATCATCATGATTAACACCCTATTTTACCGCATGAATCACAATCACGATAAAATGTGCCGCTCGAACATTCCCTATTGATTCTAACACTAAAACCGGCACCGAGATCAACACTTTGCCGCTAGACCTGCGGTCACGATCCCTACTTTGTCGCATAGGTTATACGATCTTTCAAAGCCATCCACTAAAGTGTTGACCATCTATCTACGGAGATGTGTTTCGCTTTCTATGCACCCAATTCTAATGTAATTCCTGTCCACTTTTTAATCTTTCGCTTCCAAGTCACGCTGAGGCTCTACGCAACGCAGCCCCGTGATCTCGTGTTCAGCATTGAGTCTCCTCAATTTTCCTTTCCCTAATTATTCGTGGTGTTGAAGCTAAATTCATGGACTATACTGGTCTGATTCTCTACTTTGCAAAGTATTGATTTTTTAAAAATAAAAGTAGAAAACCAGGGATGGGAGAAAATATTTCTCATTTTTTGGCAGTTAACATTTCCAGACCGTAAAAAACATGGAAATGACTTTTAAAATCTCTCATATCCGTAAACGGATTTCTCGTGTTGGTTAAGTAAACGTTCTATCTGTACATTCGCCAGCTATATAAATATTTACATTGACATTTCTGTCTTCACAGATTTAGGTAAAGTTTTTTATTTACATTTTTGGTGGACAGTATTGAATGATTTATATGCTTGCAGACACACACCCTCCACCTGCCTCACTCTCCTACATTAGTTCATAATTATATTGATTAAAATCGACTATATTCATGGGAAGTAGGAAGAATACTGACTATCAGAGGAGAGTGTATGCTGCTATAAACAATGTGAAGATACATATCAACACTGCATGGTGACTCTGAGTTTCACGTGTTGAGTGATCATCAGACAATTTGGCACTCCTCTTTATGTAGGCACGAGATATATATAATTAATTTATAATATTAATGCTCTGTAAATTTACATTGAGCACTATTTTGTAAAAAATAAAAATATCTATAAGAAACACCGGTTTTTATACTTTTTTATTATATTATTATATATATATATATATATATATATATATATATATATATATATATATATATATGTATGTATATCCTGTTTATACGTTATTTTTACTGATACAATGTATTTAAGTAAATGCACTGTTTTTAATTAAACAATATATATATATATATGTCTCTGTGTGTGTGTGTGTATGTGTGTGTGTGTGTGTGTGTGTGTGTGTGCGTGAGAGAGAGAGAGAAAGTGATTGAGATAGATAAATAGGTCACTATATGCTATTCAACTTGATCATCGACGCACTTCTTGGCCAAGAAGTCGAAACAAGTCGGACCTAACGACTTTTTCCACTGCCCAAGGAGACGCAGTTTCGAAACCTACAGAAAGGCGCGTATCTTTCTCTAATAAAATTTCTCGAATATTCCGGCCAGTATTAAAAAATAAATAAATTTACTGTTTAATACGTAAACAGTGCATCTACTCAAATATGTGTATCCACGAAAAATAACGTTTAACTAATAAAATAATTCAATATGAAATTATGACAAGTTGATAGGGAAAATCTTTTTTGCCTCCCTTTTTTTTTGTTTAGTGCTAATGATATTGCTTATAACCCTGACCTTGCGATTTTAATTTTCTTTTTATATTTTTTTATTTTATATTCTATATTTTATTTTGATTCATTTTATTAATGTTATTTTTATTTTTATTTTTTTTATATATATATATCGGGACACTTTCTTTGATTCTAAGGTATTTTATTTGCTTTTAAATAAAGTGTCTTATTTTTGGGTTATCTGTTATTACACGTTTAGTTTTTGGAGCCGTGATGTGGTTGCATGAGGCGTAATTGGAATTTTCCTTCAGTGTTTGTATTTGGATATTAACTCTGACCTTTTGTTCATGAATTCATATTGCTTGTAGAATGTGATGAGGAAATAAAACGTACATTCCTTTGACCCTTGTTGTAAGCTACTGATTGTTTTTTTCCCTCCTCCTACATTTCTTACAATATACTTAATTGCATAGGAAATATATATATATATATATATATATATATATATATATATATATATATATTGTGTATTTAGTCAGCAAGCCTTCATTTATGCAATGTTTCATTAAAAACGACAGACAAGGCACTACGATTAAGCTTTTTATTTAATTTTTCTTGCGTTCGAAAAAGAGCTTTCTTTTTCTGGACACAGACTGTGAAACTGTCCGACTGTTCTATAATTCCGAGTGCTTTCGGCTACACTTTTAGCCATTATCAAGGATGATTTTATTCTTTCAGTTTAATTGAGCCTGTGCGTTGTGTGTATGTTTTTAGTGTTATAGAGATGTTTTATTTTCTGAACATAGTTAGCACATTGTGGCCGTGTTCGTAGTTGGTTAATCATATCGTCGAAGTACCTGTAAATAACGGTTAAGAGACATCACAACCAGATAAGGGAAAGGTACTTCTATGGTGCCAGCATTCTAAAAATCTTTACGGTACCTATATTCTTTGAAAAGAATATTTTCTCCTGGTGTATAGGATTTTGTAATTGTGTTTTTATGATTTCTTTTTTTTTTATTTTCCTTTGATAACAGCTTGTCGAATACCGAATTTATTTTATTCGCGAACTTTAATTCTGCCCTTGTCAACCCCGAATTTGTACTTGGGTACGGTGTCACCCAATATACTCTTAAGAACTGTAGTATCTCGTCTAAGGATTCGTTTCCGTTTGACTTTTCCAATGCTCGCATGAATGTATCTACAAATATTTCTGTTTGGGCATTAGGTCATGGGTGATATGGCGCAGTATTCAGGTGTACAAAAATATTACAAAAATCGTTGAACTCTTTTGCAGTGAATTTAATGTCATTTCCCGATGCAATCGTGTCTGGAACACTGTTGAAACTTGACTAATGCATGGAATAATAATACAACACAAAATGTACTTAGAAAAAATGTATTGAAACAAGAAAGTGTACACAATATTTACATATAGTCTTTTGTATATTCCTGGTAAGACCGTTCCTGGAGAATGTGTTGACTGAGTCGCAGTCGGGCAGAGTCTCTGGTTGAATCTCTTGATTCCTATATTTATTTGTATTAAATACAAAATGCGACACAAGGCCAAAAAGGGGGGATGGGGAATGACGGTCTTCATCTGTCTTAAATCTAAACTTAGCTAGTCGCAGACACTGACCCAAACATGCCAACAATAATCCAATCACCAAAACAACACATTCACTCCTACCTTTCTTACTACGTCCACCATAATACCTCAGATTCTCTATGAAGTCCTAACTAGTCCCCTTATGTACAGATATTGTTCATGGGAGGAGGGTCATAAAATAACAATTTTTTTTTTAAAAATCCCCAATGAGTATATACAATATGACGAAATATATTTACAATAAACTAAACAAAATTAGCGTTAGTATTAAAACCCCCCACAAACTTTGAATGTGGCAGAAATATCAGTTAACCGGACGAAATCGATGCGGGACTAAGAAAATAAGAACACATTCAAACCATCAAGCATTCACACAAACACACACTCATTCATACACAACAACAAATACAAAAGCACAGACACGAAACGAAAGGCGCCCCGCATCCACCAGAAAACTGACATCACTAACCACCTAACGAGGGAGGGGATGGGGAATTAAACAAAAGAAAAATAGGGACAGAAATAAAAGGGACCAATGAGCATACATACCCTAGCTAAGTTAACCGGAAAAAAAAAAGAAACTAAAAATTCAAAATCGAAAACCTAGACTAGCCTAATATCTGGGTGGGTTGCCTATGTTCAACCCTGATAAGACAAAATTCTGTACCTAACCGACGTCCAAATGCCACTCTAGGTCAGCCCCTTTTACTCTACACATTCGCGCAAGATTCACCCACCTTTTGCCAAATTCTGATGCTGGGAGCCGCCGCCTTTCCGTCCTAATCTTGACTTTAAGCTGATGCTTAAAGAACAAGATCAGTTGGGATGAGGTGAACTCTCGCCATCATAGAATTCCTTCTTTCGCGTCGTCCAAATCACGACTCGCATAACCCCTAGTAAGCAACAGAACACATAGTGTTCAGCCTTCTTCAATTGCGATACCACATTGCTACAAACAGAACTGGCTTCCAGGACAAAAAACTTTCCCTGCAGCATGCGAACCATGAGGCCTTCAACAAACTTGCACGACGGCACTACCGTCTTGCACTGAAAAAAGGCGTGACCAATGGTCTCGACATTCCCAGTACAGCGACAACAGTTTGGATATTTCTCCAAGCCTGCTGAACCAAGTCTTTTGCCGACCCAGAGGGCCCCACGAATCATCAGCCAGGTGAGTGATACCTCATCGTTATTGAGACATTTCAACCCAGGCGCCCAAGGCCATATCGAGCGATCCTCCTGCTTCGTAAGACCGAGCTCGTCGATCAGACTATCTCGAACGGACCCCCTAACTAACAATCGATATAATGCCTTACGAGACAACGCTTGGGCGTCGGAGAGGCCATCCGACGTCCGCAAGAGGAGCTTCAAAGCACGACGACATTCGCGGTAGAAGGAGCACTCGACACAAGGTGTACGGCCGGCCTCCTCCTCGCACGAGTGCACACTTCTCAGCGATGGGTAATGTTTTCGGACATCTTCTTTCCAAAAGGTGCCCACCTCATCCAAACCGCGACACATTCGGTCTAGAAAGGTAATGCGAAGCATATATTGACGAATCTCAATGCTAGGCATACCCAGACCGCCCTCAGAGGGATGAAGGCAACAGATCTCGCGACATACCATATGGGCCTTGCCTCTCCACAAGAAAGAGAACAAGGCCTTGACTAATGACATTAGTCGGGCATACGGGAGTGGAAGCACAGAGAGTCGGTACAGGAGGATCGGATAGATGTGTGAAACACATACTTCCGCCCTTCCCTTCAGGGAAAGTCCCCTCCGAGACCACAGATTACCCGCGGCCTCGGCCTTCCCTTACACCTCCGACCAATTCATTTCCAACTGGAGATCAGGACCGAACCAGACGCCGAGTATCTTGATCGCCCCATCCGTCCAGAGGAAAGGTCCGGGAAGAGAAACTCCCTTCCACGCACCCAACCGCAAGCCCACAGACTTATCGCCGTTGATCTTGGCCCCTGTCACCATCTCATACCCACTGATCTGCTTGCTTACTTCGTCAATCTTGGCTCTGCTCGACACAAGAGCCGAAACGTCGTCAGCATAGGCAGAATACCTGGCCGAGATGGAAGCACCAGGCAGCGAAATACCGCGTAGGACCGGATTCGTCTTTAACTTGCGAAGGAAAGGTTCCAACGCAAGAACGTAAAGCAGAGGCGAGAGCGGACAACCTTGATGAAAGGAGCGAGACAATACGAAAGGCTTCGATCTTACCCCATTCACTTCCACCAGTGCACCGGGGGTCGCATACAAGAGTCGGATCCAGGAGCGAAAGTCGGCTCCGAAACCGGCCGCCGAAAGGACAGCCTCCAGAAATCGATGGTCAACCCTATCGAAGGCCTTGGACTGATCTAAATTGATCAGCGCGGCTTCACTGTCGACTTGTTCTAAGATCAGGCGTACCATATGAAGGTTATCCTGAATAGTCCTGCCCTTCACAGCACAAGTCTGTTCAGGGCCAATCAGACTAGACAGAACAAGCTGCAAACGGTTGACTAAGATCTTCGCCAAAATCTTTAAGTCAGTGTTTAGCATCGTTAAAGGGCGAAAGTTCCCTAAGCCATCCCCACCGTCCTTGTCCTTACGCAGCAACTTGATGACACCCCTGCCTCATCCAGAGATTGAACATCAGTTCCAGCAAAGGAACAAAAACGTGCGACAACCTCAAGTAAACTTCGTAGGGAAGACCATCTAATCCCGGAGACTTATCCAGGCCAACCTGCTTCAGCGCTTCCCAGATTTCCGACCCTCGCACCTAGCCACTTCAGCTGCCAAGAGGCAGGGAAAGTCAGCTAAATAGGCGTCGAACTGAGCAGAGCTCAGACCGGGCTCCTTGGTGAAAAGATCCTGAAAGTAATCCCGAAAGACCTCACATATGCCCGCGTTTGTAGTCACGGTCCGCTTATCCGGTAATGTGACGCACGCTATATGTCGCCTAGACGCATTTCGATTCTCCTCTACACGCAGTTCAGCGGCCATAATCGTAGCCTCAGAAGACATTCTTTTTAACCTAGCCCTAACTACCAGAGCTTGATCCTTCTTGATAAGCAAGGAGGCCAACTCTGCCTTAGCTAAAGCTATGTCCCCACTAACACGGGATTTCACTGCCCGATCGACTTTATTTTCTAAAGCAGTTTGCGCCGCTAATCTATCTAGATTGAGTCGACGACTAAAATCGGCAGCAAACGTTCGAATTTTTGATTTTAAATTTCCCCACCAGGTATTTCCCACAACCGCCCCCGTCAATTCCCTTTGTATAGTTAGTAACAGCTGGTCCCGGAAACCCTGATCACCAAAAAGTGAACAGTTCAATTTCCAGTAACCAGCCAACCTAACCTTAGGCTTATCTAAGTTTACACGGACCCGGACAAGCCTATGATCCGTATAAACTATATAATGGAAACTTGGACACCCTAAGAGCCCTACATCGACTCTCCTAACTAAGACTCGGTCAGGTAGCTCGCAAGCGAGCCAGGGAGCCGAGTTGCCACTAGTTGTCCAAGTCCATGCTACCTCCCGAGGGGGTGTTCATTCCGGAACTTATCGACGAGATCAAACCCATCGATAAAGTCCCGAAATGGTTTCACATCCGGGTTGTTAGTACCTTGTTTGTGCCCTATACGATCTATATCGGGGTCAAGCACGGCATTCCAATCCCCCGCTAAAACTACCCGACGAGACGTCGTCAAGAACGGCGCGAACTGCCGAAACAAAGCAGGCCGCTCGGAATGGATATTGGGCGCATAAACCCCAATGAGACGAAGAACCTTATCCTTTATGGTAACATCCAGCACGCAAAGCCTGCCCGCCGGATCCGCGAAGACAAGGGTACATGCAGCCTTCAAAGACCTGCTCACTAGCCAAGAGACACCCCTCGAACGACCATCAAAACATGCTGAATAAAGGGCAAACCCCTTAGACAGTATGTCCTCACGATCATGAGAAGAAAACCGGGTCTCTTGTATACAACATATATTCACCCCGAGGCGCTGAAGGTCACGAGAGAGCCTCTCCCTGCGAGACTCGGACCTCAGGCCCCGGACATTTAAACTAGCTAACCAAAGTGCCATTGTGAAACCGATTAGGGTTGCCCTTCAGGATAGAACATGGCTGGGGTGAGGACACCGACAGCTCGTCCCATGGATCCAGACGCCATCTCATTTTCGACAGTATCATCCTGCAACAAGCCGCCGATGTCCGAAGGGTAAGTGAGTTTTAAAGCTCTATAAAGGGATGGGTGAACGAAAACGGAGACCCTCCCTTTGAGTTTTTGATTTCCTTCATCAGTTTCCGGGTCAAGTAAGTAGGCAGCCGGGGGCACCATTTTTAGAGACGACTGGGTCTCCTCTATCATGCCCCAGATCTCCCGCGTACCCGGGCCAGTTCTAATTGCGGTCAAAATTCTTTTTGGCAGACGGGAAATTTTCGGGATTTTCCACATCTACCTCGTTTATCTTTTGAAAGTTCCAAAGAACTTTTTAAATCTTTTAGGTTCCTCGTCTGCCCAAAGACCCCTTCTGCCTGGTCCTGGATACGCGGCAGACGTCTTCCCTGGGAAATAAGGCGGTTTGAGCTTTTTTTTTCTTTTTTTGTCGGTAAGTATTTGCGAATCCGGGCTTCTAACCCTTTTTTTTGAGGTGATTGCATGGGTGTTGAGATGGGTGTGACATTAGGTGTAGTTGATGGAGTCCAACCAGTAGGAGTCCTTACCGGTGAAGGTTTGGACGAATGAAGTGTTTTTGCTGGAGAGTTAGATACAGATTTGGGCGGAGGTTGCTTCCTGAATGAATTTTTTGATGAAGAAGGGGAAGACGGGGCAGAGGATAGGGGGCCCGGTGCCCCCGGCGATTTTTTATCTTTATCCCGCTTAGCCTCCAATATTTCGTTAAGCTTTTTAATATCTAATATTTTCTGCCAGCTTGGCTCATTTGCTTTTTGGGATTCACTGGCGTTTTTTTCGTAAGACGCCGAGGCGTCGCCCTCAGAGCTGGTAGAAGGAATGGGGCTGTAGGTGACTTTGTCCTTGGGGTCATGCTGGGACTGAGGAACCGCTGTTTGGGTCTTCCCCTTGACCCTAACTACGAGGCGCCATTCCCCCTCATCCTTATCCTTATCCACACTTGTGGAAGGCGTCGTTTTAGGGGGTAATGAGGGTCTGGACCCAACCGAGGGATTTTCCTCATCGGTCCGCCTCGCAGGTAGGCCCATTACAGGCGCCGCGGATTTTACTTTCTCGGCCAAGGGGGGATTTTGGTCACCTGCGACCGGACCTCCAGGGGCCTTCTTCCCTGGGCAGGAGGAGGAAGGGTGACCAGTCTCTCCACACCTCCAGCAAGTTGGTCTCCTACCGGTCATTATGACCGGCATTTTCCGGTCGCCGAACACCAAACAGTTGGGGACGGACTTGAAGGCCTTCTGGTCAAGCATGATGTCAAAAGTCCATCCCCCGTTCAAACTGTCGGAAAGAGCCCCTAAAATTTGGCCGTACTGCATAAAAAATGCAGCCAGGAGCTCTCCCGAAATTTGAGGAGGAACCTCAAAAACGGCCACCCTGGTCCGCCTGCGGCCTTCATATTCCGTTCTTAATATCAGATCTTTAGTGATGAGTTCTTTTTTGGCCATGTCCAGGCAATCTTCTGGTGTGGGTAGCAGAATGTCCCACATGAAGAACCCAGTACCCTTTATTACTTTTTTTGGGGTTTTATCCCAGGGACAGAAGTGATTTAATCACAGTGTCTTTTGTGGAGCGACAAATCTTACGAGTTTTCTTGTCCATCACAAAAACGGTCACCATTCTCTTTGCAAACATATCGAGCTCCTGGACAACTTCGACGAACCCATCTTTATTAACAAGATGGGCGTAGCCTTTCGCCTTATCCAGGAAATCCGCCATGTTCAAAATACAAGTAGGGGGGACTTCCAGCAGGAGGGCAAATCATCGGACGTCTTACTTTGTGCCTCCTTTGGACCTTCGTCACTTTTAGTATTATCTCCCTTCTTGGAGCTACTACCATGGTCAGTTTTTGGGCTCTTTTCAGCCCGCCTTTTTCCAGTTTTTTCAGGTGGGTCGGCATTAGCAACCTTCCCAAAAAGGTCCTTCTTCACCATCGACCGACTGCCTTCGTCGGCCATATTGTAAAAACGTGGAGACTACCACTTGCGGGTCTTCCAAAACATTTTCCTAAACACGGGGAGAGAAGTTGGGAAAAAAATAAAACAAATAAAGAAAGCCTGGATAACCCAGGAAATTAAAATTTAAAAATAAACTAAAAGTAAAATAAAATAAATGACAAACTAGATAAACTGAAAGAAAATAAACAGGTAAGACTTTTTTTTTTAACAAAAAATAAAAATGGCGCCCGAAGGCAGCCGAAAATAAAAACAGAAACTCCTCTCTTTTTTTTCTACAAAAATTCAAAAATTTACAAAAAGAATAAAAAAAAAATAAAGGTTAGCGGCCTAAGCCGCTAAAGAAAAATTAAAAGCAAAAACAAACTAGTCAAACCAAAAAGAGAAAGAATGCGACCGAAATCGCTAATTAAATAAATAAGAAGTAAGGTATAAAATAAAAACAAAAAGTTTTCTTTTTCTCTTTTCTTTAAGCTGTACTAAATTAAAACAAAAACTAAACAGAAATAAACAGAAATAAAAAAAAAGCAGTCGTCCGGTAAGACTTAGTCAAACTGGACTAAAATAAAAACAATATGCGGGCCGAAGCCCAGAAAAATAAAACCAACAAAAGAAATGGAAGAAAATAAAAAAAATAAAACTTAAAACAATAACTTAACAGAAAAAGACTTCAAGTTCGTCAGTCCAGAAGGGTTTTTAGAGCACTGCAAATCTTCGCAAATCCACTTGATCAATTTCTCGCGGGCCAAACAAACTCGTCACACAGCAAACCAAGAAAAATATTCGCACACACCGAACGCAACCGGTCAGAAAAAGTCCGAACAAGAGAGAGGGAATCTCTTGATTCTTCCCTCTCTTCCCGGTACCAACCATATTTATATGGTCGGTACTCCACTATACAAATTAGGTGGATCCTACCACAACAAACACCGAATCTTGAAAATAGTTCATGCAAAAATTTTATTTTGCCACTACACGTAGGATTTTTAAATTACGTCACCTCTGGCCATTTCGAAAAATTGTCAGCCCCAATCAAATAGTATTACCCCTTTATTTGGACCTGCAAAATCTATACGCCGCCTTTGTCAAGGTGTGTGTCTTTGGCCAAGGGTTAAATTTCACCGGTAGTGTCTTTGATGCCATCACATAACCTCCGCTTTTGTTTTTACATTTTTCTCTATATTTTTGTCCATATTCGATCAAAAAACATAGATTCTCATTAAAGCTTTCATCGGTATACCAGAGTGTCTGTTATGAAAATCATTATTCTTTTTTAGCGCTTCCCATATTACCTCACGTTCGACGTACATTAATGTTCCATCACAGATAGAAAAAAAGGAAAGTTTCACTATCATTCTTTTTGTAATGTTGGCTACTAATTTGCTTCTTTTACTCTTTGATATACTTGTCTATTTTCTTCTTTGATTCTGATTCCATCGAGATATACAGGTAATTCCAATATGGTGCTGCATAGCACGCTTTTCATTTCCATTTCTATTCTTTTTATAATTTAATAATATTGCTCCCCATCTCTGAAGTCGATTTGCTGTATGTGTAAGAATCCCTTTTTTTGGAACCAAAAATAGAAAACAACGTTTGATGGTCCGTTTGAAGCGTAAAACTCCTTCCATGTATGAATCTATGGAACAATTTTACTGCAAAAATTATCCCTAAAGCTTTTTTCAATTTGGCTGTAACCTTTTCAGCTGGCAATAGAGTCAATAACGCATTAACGCATGTGCAATCGCTTTTACTCGGCCGTTGCTTTCTTTGTATAATATTACAGCTACTAAGTACTAGCGTCACTTGCAGCAATATCTTTATTTAGATCGTAATGCGCCAGACTTAAATCGGATGTTAATATTGTTTTAATTTACTCAAAAGTACTCTGACATTCTGTACTCCAGTACCATTTGGAATCTTTTGTAACAATTTGTTTAGAGGAACTCTCAATGCGTGCATATTATTTGGAATAAAATTACTTAAAGTAATTTGCTAGACCCAAGAATGCTTGTAGTGTCGACACATTTGTTGGGAGCGGCATATTTCTTATCGCACTCGATCTCGATGAGTCTGGTTCTGTGTCTTTCGCATCTATAACTTGTCCCAAAATCTTAATGCTAAATAAAACATTCACATTTATCGAAACTAATTTTTAAGCCGTATTGTTTTATTCTTTCAAAATCTTCGGCTGTTTGTTCTCGGCTTTCACTCTTAACATATTGTCAAAGTAAGCTATTGCGAAGTCCACGTCATTCAATAATGCATCTATGATTTGTTGGAAAATGCCTAGTGCGACTATTATCCTGAATGGCAGTCTGTTGAATCTATACAGACCTTTATGCGTATTTATAGTTACATACTTCACACATTGTTCGTCGACAGGCACCTGGAGGTACGCCTCAGACAAATCCAGTTTTGAGAACACTCTGCCACCATTCTATTTTGCTAATATGTCTTCCGGACTCGAAAGAGGGTAATTGTATGCCTCCAAACAATCATTCAGTCTTGTAGAAAAATCTGCGCGGGCCCTAATTTTATTATTTTTCTTTTTCACGTAAACGGTAGAGCTTGCCAACTCACTGTATTCCGTTTGGCATAACACGCCATTTTTTTCTAAACGGTCTAACTCCTTACTAACGGAAGCTTCCACTGCAAAGGGTACTTTTCTTTTTGGTTTAAATATAGGCGTCACATTATCTTTCAGTTTTAATGTCGCTTTAGCACTGGCGCACCTGCCAAGAACCTCAGAAAAAATTCATGAAATTTTATCATTAATTCATTTTTTAATTTTCCCACTATTTTGAATTAACACTGACACTAAAGCAGAACGAATTAATTGGTTGATTGAGAAGGCCAAATGAATCAATCCAATCCATACCGAACAGGTTCTGTGTTCGTTTCATAACAAATCCTTTTAATTTTATAGTTTTGCGCATAAATACCACATTTGTGTGAAATTCTCTTTCAAAATTTCGTTTATTTCTTGCAATGCTATGTGCAATTCTTTACGTGATCAATAAAGTTGGTCCGCCATTTTTTTCCAAGTTTTCTCATTTATCAATGTCAGATCTGAACTGGTGTCCAATTGGAATTTAACATTTGTCTTGTTCATCTGTACATTCACAAACTTATTTTTATTCCTTTCTTTTCCATTGCAGTTGAGTTAACTATCTTTTCCACTTTTGTCCCCTTTTTAATTTTGCGTATGCTTGTGCCCTTTTTTTACCACAATTAAAGCATTTTTTTTCTAAATAGACATTCCTGTTAATAATGAATGTGTCCACAGCTGTAACAAAGATTTGTTTTCCGGACAACATTCTCTTTATATTGTCTTTGCTTAACTCACTGAATATTTGACACATCGCGTTCCTCTATTTTTGCTGTGTATTGTTGAAGATTTTCTGATCGTTCGCATTCTTCTGCCACCAGTTACAGACTGATTTTTTGATTTTGTTGTAATTTAGAAAAAATTTTTTTCTGACCTCGGCATCTTCTGGAGCAGGGAACAAAAATGAAGCACTTAAAAATATGAGGAGTAAGTTCTTTTAGCTTAAACCTCTCACACTCTATTGACAATCCCAGAAAAAGTCGAGTAATCTTCCACAATTTTCTTTTTAAGGTTTAAACATTGCCATCTTGTGTTGAAAAAACTTTCCTCCGCAATTTTTTTCCAGAGTTAAGACAGTTTCTTCGAAATACACTTCCTCAGTCTTTTCGTGTTCACTTGGACCAAATTTTCCGAACAACAGACGTATTTTCTTTTTATCCGACCATGTAGAGCAACGTTTTTGAAAGACTCATTCATAACGACGAAAATACGACGCAAAAGTTGTGTCCTCCTCAGGACTGTACTTAAATTCGCCAATTGGATTTATAACCGAATCCTGAGAGAAAGAATTTCCATTGCATCGTTCTTTTCCCTTTTTAAATCCTAACAATTCGTACATTTTTTCGAACCGTTGCTTTTGTTTCTCAGAGCGTTCCTGTTCCAAACGTCGTCGTGCCACCAACCGTTCATGTTTGTTTCTGCTGGATTTTCATGAATTCCAACGTTGCTTCTTTAAAATCCTCCATGTTTCTTTATAGAGACAAAATTTAACCGTGCAATCAGACAAAATTCTTACTTGTTTTTACACGTTCAACGTGTAATTAGTCCGAGGTTGAGTAGTCGCCAAATAATTTCTTGATATATGACTATAAATTTTATCCTCCAATCTTCGGTCTGTGTTGGTATAAACATTCGAATTTTTCGTTGTCAAATATTGGTATCGAACCCCTCGTCGCCAAATGTTGTATTGTGAAATGAATAAGTCGATACACATATAAAAAGTAAGTCATTTACTGTGAAGAAGAATACGCTACTAAAAGCAGAGAACTCGGTCTACAGGAATAACAGTTAATCGTGAACTTCACCTCAGTACCCAAGTCGTCCTCTACACAAGGCGGGATGTGGCACAAGGCCGTTTTTTTAACGTAGACTCGGGCAAAAATATCCCTTAGACATTGTATACACGGGTTTGGGTTTATCTACCTACCCAAACGCGACTCTGACCATCGGCATAGACTCGTCTAGGTTTCTCCTTACCCAAAGGCAGAGAAATCGAAAAGACCCGAGCCTGGTGGCGAACTACCTGCTCAGTTTTGTTCAACTTCGGTATTTACCCGAAGCCTCCCCCACAAGGTGGAATGTGGCACAAGGTCGGTTTTTAACGTGAGGCATTCCGAGCGCGTGGTTGTCTCCCTCCCCAGATGAGACTTTGCCCTTCGCCAGAGCCTCGTCTGAGTTCCTCTGCCAGGAGGTAGAGAGTTAGGCAAGAAGTTCTGTTTTAATTCGGTATTTGTCCAGTCTCCCCACAAGGCGGGATGTGGCAAAGGACAGGTTTTTTTTTTACGTGGGGCTTTCTGACCCCCGTAGTCACGGGCAGAAATGAACCGTAGACCCTGTCTACACGGAGTCGGATTTGTATACCTCACCAGATGAGACTCAACCCTTCGGCATAGTCTCGTCTGGGTTCCTCTGCCTGGAGGCAGAGTGGTCGGTTAGAAGTTCTGTTCAACTTCAGTATTTACCCGAAGCCACCCCAGAAAGCGGGATATGACACAAGGCTGATTTTTAACGTGGGGCGTTCCGAGCCCGTAGTCTCGGATAAAAATTCCTCGTAGACCCTGTATACACGGGGTCAGGTTTGTATACCTCACCAGATGAGAGTGCGCTTCAGCATAGACTCGTCTAGGTTCCTCTCCGCCCGGATGCAGAGAGATGAACAAGAAATTCTCTTCAACTTCGACTCTCTCAGTAAGAGAGCGTACTATTTATCTTTTTAGATCAGACCATCTGACCGGGGTGCTCCGGTACTCAACAACAATATATGTTTACATCTGTGTGTGTGTGTGTGTATGTGTGTGTGTGTGTGTGTGTGTGTGTGTGTGTGTGTGTGTGTGTGTAATAATTGTGGAAAGGTGTGAAAAATAACGATGACTCACCCGCCCAAATTTAAGTTTGAAAAAAAAAACAAACTTAAGGTAAATAAGATTTATTAGAGACAGACATGAGTAACGGGTAACATTAGTCATGTTGAATATTTGTTTAAGGAATTTAACAGCATTTTATTTAAATTAATTTGTCGTGTCCACTAACAGATTTATTAAAATATTTCAGTAAAATATTGAGCGGACGTAGTAGAAGGCATATCACGCAGCTTTTGTAGGGCCAATTAGGAATAAATAAATAAATATGTTTCTGGAGCCGATGTTCTTACGAAGAGTATATAAAAGACCTGCTTTAAGCATGAGACTCACAGGAGTCACCAAGGTTCATGTCACACAAGCTGCTTATCTCCAAGACCCCACATTCACATCCACACAAAAAAAGCTACCGCGCTGACGAATTACAAAGAAACCAGTGAAAATTAAGGCGATATAGTTCACGGTAAAAACTAAATTGTAACTATTTCTTGTTTCCACCGTTACAACTAAGAACGCACACACGTACTGACTCTTTTCACACAAACACGCAGATAACATTTCACTGTTTCGCACATATGTACATAAATTGTTTATTTGTTGATACTACGTTGTTTTTTTCTACTGGATTTTAGTCTTGCAATGAAAATCATGGGATTATTCTAAAGGGTTAAATAACCAGCAGTCCCGCAATAGTATCTTATATTTTTCTATTATTGTATCAAATCCTGACACTCCGAATTTTGACATTTAAGAAAAAACCCGAGTAGAAGGATTACTACAAATTTTCGAAAAAATAAGTCTCGCTATAGTTTTTACAATTTAGATGAAAATGAATCCTTCTTTATATACTTTAAATTACGAATATCTTTCCTGAGGTGTTTATAAATTGTACACTATTTAATTATTAACGTTAACAAAGAACTATTTTAAATTACAAAATTGTACTTGGATTAAACGAAAATTACAATATAATACATATTCCTTTATAATACATTCCTTCTTACCGGCAATTTTTTGACGGCATATATATATATATATATATATATATATATATATATATATATATATATATATATATATATATATATATATTGGAATAATGTTTTGATACCACAAAACAAATATAACGATTTAAAGAAAATGAATTTCTTTTGTATGACCATTTTTTTTTTTTTTTTTTTTTTTGCAGGACCTAGGTAACCTTTCGGCCAACGCTTCATCAGGGTCTTTCGTTGGCAAATGATTTTAAACAAACAATGAAACAAATATATATATATATATATATATATATATATATATTGTCATCCACAACCAGACTGTTCCGCTGTATCACAGCTCATCAGTGTCGCTAAACGTCTGGTTGCCTCTACGATCAAAACCCGACTAAATTGGCGTCAGTCGGGGATTCTACCACTAAGCCGTTGGCGCACGGCAGAGATGAAGGTGAATTTAAGCGTATTTATTTTTACATAAACATACAGTGACTGAGAGAACTCGATTCGATTTTTACCGAAGAGTCTTGCATTATTAGCCGTAATAGTCACTGTTTACAAACCCACATTTCCTTCCCAGAGAGCTCAACCGAAATAAATTTTCAGGTGTATTTATATTGTCATCCACAGACACACACACACACACACACATATATATATATATATATATATATATATATATATATATATATATATATGTGTGTGTGTGTGTGTGTGTATGTGTGTCAGTGTTTGCCTGTCTGTAAAAAATTTCAGATAGAGTATATCTATGAAAGGACAATAAAAAATTAACTTAAATATTTAATTAATTAAATTATTAATTAATTATTATGATATTTGAGATTATCTTGGACAGTAGATGTTATGGAGTTAGCGGGTCGTATTATGTATCAGTTTTTCTCCAGTTTAATATATATTAGCGTTTCTATACCAGCGAATTTGGAAAGATCAATAACATTTTTGGTCTTGTATATAAATCTTTTTACAAAATAAATTCCTCGCATTTGCCTTGATAATGTCCCTCAGAAGACGAAACGTATCGGCTTATTACATAAGTCTTTCTTTCGGTATTATTATATATATATATATATATATATATATATATATATATATATCATTGAAAACAGCCGACAAGAAAGATTTAACGTGGCTATAGTATCTCCTTTGGGATTAGCAACTTTCAGGATGTTGGGGAAGTCATTAGTTGATGCTATGCTGTAGTTGTCGAGTGTGTATGGAGAAATACTGTTTGAGGGTAGTTGGTATACGGGTGTGGTTATTTGGGATATGATGGATCGGAGAAGAAAACTTGATTTAGACTCCCAGTATCAATCTCACACTCCATAGCAGAGGAGACGGCGTGTTAAAAGTGTTCTAAAAATAGAAGTCTTGTCTCGGTCAACTGGCCGTGCATAGCACGTGAATGCCAAGAAGCTCACAAATCGCTCGAAATCCCCACTGTACAATTACTATGTAGCAGCTACACACAGACTTTCATCATCCAAAACACATCCTTGATAATGGCTAGAGAAGTATCCGAAAGCGCTCGGAACAATCATAACTATGGACAATTACTATATTCTTTAACCCTTCAATAAAAGATTAATTAACGCTTTCTTGTCGACCATTTTCAATGAAAGATTCATGAAAGAAAGTTTGCTGCCCAAATACACATCAATATATATATATATATATATATATATAGAGAGAGAGAGAGAGAGATAGATCACTATATGCTATTCAAATTGTATGAAGAAAAGTGTTAAGTATAAAAAGCCGTTGATATAAACCAATAGGTCGTGTCATCAAGTATAAGCATTTAGGTATATTTGTGGAGTTTATTTTGTTCGGGTTCAGTTTCAACTATTTTATGTAAATAGCTTCAAGATTTTTTAGTTTTTGTTTATTGTTTTCATGTTTAAGTATAGTTGTATTTTCAACAAGGATTTTCCGGCTTTGTGTATATGGCCAGGCATGTTGTTTTAAATACCTAAATTTTGAAATTGTCATTCAAATGAAGAGTTAAGCGTCGTGAAAGCGAGTTTGTGGTGTGACCAACATAAGTATTATTTAATCCGTTGGAGATATGCTTGGCTACATATACAATCTTCTTCATTTTCACTCTCACGTGGTGATGTGTGATGTCATGAACCGCAATGCGATATTTGCTTCCTGCGTTACATATGCACGAATTTATTGTTGCATAGCAATCTTCGATGCAAACAAAACAAACTATCATTGTTGCAATGTCCGCATAACCATTCTAAAACAAAATTTACCATCTTCGTTATATAAGTTATGATTTAATTTATTGTAATGTACTTGTAATCTCTAATGATGGCTTATGTAAGCCGAAAGCTTAGACAGGGTTAACAATAAAAAACATCTATCAACATGTTGGTTTTCTTTAGTGCTTCAGTGATAATGCTAAAAAGCTTATTCGACAATATGAAAGAAATTTTTTTTAAATAAATAGATAAAACTTGTCTATTTTTAATGAAATATGCATTAATGAAAAAACGCTGGCTAAATACACACAATTTAAATATATGTATACACTATACCTTCATTCAATCATGTTTCATTGGATAATATAGACATATTGTGTCTACTTATTTTTATACTGATCCTTGCCATTTGGCTAATCAGTTTCTTGATGTTGAAATAAAATTCACCAAGGAAGTCACCGTAGTAACTACAACGGATAAATTTTAAAATGCTATAATAAACATAATGGAGCGCATTCACGCGTGTTTTTAAATATCACCATCACAACAGTTTGTCTTTGTAATTCACCCCTGATGATGATATTAGAAAAGGTCGAAAGTACTTAAGTAAAAAACAAAAAAAATCTACGGCGCTTTACATGATGAATTTCATCTTAACATCAGAAAAATGGAAAGGATCAGTATAAAAATAAGTAGACACAATATGTTTATATTATTAAACGAAACATTTGAATGAATATATGCTGTATATACATATATAGTTAGGTAATGAAATGTTTGCTAATCAGTATGGATAATCCCACGGAGGATGTAATCCAGAGTGCTCACTGTAAAAATAGAGCAAATATTAAATAAAATAAATAACTTTAAGGGTCCATAGACTATATTTTATTTCCACCGGGAATGGGATTTTTTTTCCTGTTTCCTCAAATCACATTTCCAAGCATAAAAGAAAGACAGAAAGTTAGAAGGTTAGTAAAGCACAAAGATCATCTTGAATAAGTTGGAAAATGATCCAGGAATAAATATATATATATATATATATATATATATATATATATATATATATTTGAACTTCATGAGCTTCCGATCTTTAGTTATGATTAAATAATGATGAACATGTCATTTTCGTTCATGATCGACGTCATCATGTTTCTTCTGTTAAGCTTGGAGAGTAATTATGTATTCTTACTGCTCGAGGTAGTGTCCAGTAGTGTTATAAAATCCTCGGAGAATTCCTGTTAGATATCTTTAATCATTTCTAAGTTACAACGGTTCAAACCTTAATCTAACAATTGGACAATTTTGCTGTTTCACGATTTGGATAATTTTGTTGTTATACTTGTCATAAGCACGATAGTTTATTAAATGATATATCTAACTAGATGGATTATAGAGGACGTAAGAATTTACCAAAAATTAAACTTGTTTTCTGATTGAAAGAGCCCAACTTAAAAAAACCTTAAATCAAAATGGGAGCATAATAAAGAATTTCGTTTAGAGCTTTCTTGGAGATTACTGTGTACAACATACGCCTGAGAATGGTGCAGAATACATCAAACGGGATATAGTTATCAAAGATGAGGACATTAGTCCGAATAATTAATGAAGTAAAGAAAGAAAGGATTAACGAATTGAAAAAAATAATTAAATAAAAAGAAGGATTTACTTAGCTGAATAATTAAATTTGACCTACCAATCATGTTCAATGTATCAGCAAATGTATACACGTCCGTGTACTTCATGGAATAAGAGAAACCTTTCCGCGTTCTAGATAATGATTTGAACTCTTTAATATAAATGATATTCAGTTTGAAAGTTTGAAATGCTGAAAATAACCTTTGATCTTACCGCTCCTGGACATGAAACTGTCTAGCATAAACCGATACGGAAAAATGATATGACTAAGAAAGTCCAATGGTCTGCCTATGAATCAGCATTTAATGCATTTCCAGTGCCGACAGATGAAAACTTGGCTCATTGTTGAGGGGCAAGGGTCATACGGATCTTTCAGAGGTACAGAATGGTTAAATGAACAGAACATAAATATTCAATTGGAGATTCTACGTGGTGATGTTCAATTCGACATATATATCAGTGACCATCTATAAAGTTTATGTTAAAGGCAAGCGTGTCTAACGAAGACATCACAAGGGATAAACAATTGGACAAAAAGGTATATAGGAGAAATGGATACGAGATGTACTTTGATATTTGAAATGAGTCATAACCGTCCCAAAGGTTATTTAGAATAAATTGGCAAAATGTGTCTGCACGGGGGGGGGGGGGTGAGAAGCCTGACCGAAGGTGAATAAGCGATTCAATGAAATGTTATGGACATTAAAACAACAACAACAACAGCAACAACAACAACAACAACAGCAACATCAACAGCAACAACAACAACAACAGCAACAACAACAAAAAACAACAAAAACAGTAGAATGGAATTAAGTGTATGAAATATTTTGGGAGTTAAAAATTCCGTAGTGTTTTTTTCCACGCATAAAGAAAATAACTGTTTCTTAAATATATATGTTATCTTCTTATTTCCACACACAAATATACACACACACTCAAATATATACATATATATATATATATAAAAGGTAGGAACGAAAGCTCTCTCCGAGTTTTGAGGAGAAAATGTTGAACAAAATTTATGAAAGAATTTCTATTTTATGTTGATTCGTAATGCTACTATGAGTAATTTATAGCTTTTTCTTTCAGATTATAAAAATATTATTCACAATATATTTCGTAACTTGCCTTTATGTCGTCTCATCTAAAGAACATATTAGAAATCTTTTACTCTATGATTTACATAAAGGTGTCAACGCAAATCCATCCAGCATGCATAGGGTCGATTCATTGAGTGAAAGATATTACAGGAAGAGGTTTTGCCGTTTCAAAACTGAGAAATTTTGTATATAGAACTATTAAAAGAGGTTCGTCCAAAAGGACTCAATTCAGATGATTTGGAAGATGCTGTTACAGGAAATTCTGCCAACACGGCTAGGGAACTCAATGGGAAATTTAATGTTAGTCACGGGACAGTTCGACGCGAATTACAAACGGTTGAGACGGTTTTTGTAGTTGAGAAATGGGTCGCGCACGATCTGTGTCCAGAGAATCGCCAACAACGGGTCGATTGGTGCGAGTCATTGCTGGCACCACAACTTCAAGTACCCTTTTTTGAAGGCTTGTTACTGGTGATGAGAAATGGATTCTTTACCACAATGTTAAGTGCCGTCGTCAATGGATCAGTCGAGGAAACACAACGGCTCAGCAATCGAGAGTCGAACTTTATCTAAAAAACTATCGGGATATTGAGAGAATCATCTATTACGAACGGTTAGACAATAATGAAAGAATCAACGCTGATATTTATTACCAACAATTTCGTCTTTTGAAAGCAGCTTTGGATACAGAACGTCCATCCTTAGTCAATAGTAAAGAAGTAAATTTCTATCAAGATAACGTCCTTCCGCCCACTGCTCGATCTCATAGAGGAGCTTCATCGTTCATATCCTTCTGATTATCACTTGTTTAGGGTTGTACAGCCATTTGGATTGCCTAAGGTTTATATCAACTAAAGGGGTTGAACATGGGTTGGTCTCATATTTTACATCAAGACCTTAAGAATTTAACGAATGTGGCCTTTATAAACTTTTTGACATATGGAATGAGACTCTAGGAAGCAATAGATGTCATATTGGTGACTAGCTTAAGAGTCGCCTATATCAGACGGTATTTAAGTCAGCTCCTGCAAAGAGCTCTTGATTGAGCCTACGGCTTGTTCAGGAGTTTGTGAGTCCCTAAGCTTGTGCATATTCTCAGCATTGGAAGCTCTCCTGGCTGTCATTTGATCTGGGTTTTCATTTACACGGAACTTTCTTTTCCTTGCTGCAGTCTTGGCTCTTTTGATTGTAATCTGGTCCTCTGTTGACGGAGATTTCTTTTTGTGAGGCATACTGCTGCCATATGCGAGAGTCAACAATAAACTACAAAATAACTCAAAATTAATCGCTGCATTTAAGTCTTACAATAATATATAAGATCAACGATAATTCTTCTGCTGCTACTTAATGTAAAGACAATTTGATGTGCATAGGTCATTACTTTATGTACAGACAATTATTTTTATTATATATGTGACTTCCGCTGGATTTCGCAATTAATTTCGTTTATTTCCAAATTTATTCCCAAGTTAGGAAAAGTGATTTTTATACAAAAAAATTCGTCGCAAAAATCACTTAAAAAATCGCTGAAAATAACCACAGTAATAAAAACTTAGGAATCCAAAATTTATGTAACATGAGCTATTAAAAGTTAGAGTTGTGTCCCTTTAATTGAAAAAGTGTAACACAATGACATACTGGCATTCGCATATATTATATAGATTAAATATTTCTATAAGCTTTGGTAATAGGAATATTTCTGTTTCCTTATAAGGAAATACTCTGTATTCATTGACCGAGCAACCAGTACTGATGTCAATTGATATTTATAAAATATATCCCTTACAAACATTTTTCATGAAGATAGTTTCCTCAAATACAGTCACTCTTTCTCATGCTTTATAGCTGTTCTTTATACTCCTTAGTACATTTCGTCTTTTTATTATCTACCCTAATACCTTTTCTGCCATCCCCTGACACAAGCTTGTTCGTTTGGTTATGTGCTATTTCCTTCAATCTGTCCTGTGAGTATTAAATTTTCCAAGCCCTCTTTTCTCATTACTGCCTGAGTAATAATAACTGTCTCTTTCTGATATCAAGTAGAAGTGTCCTTTTTGTCTCCATTTTCTCTAAAATTTCATCGTTGCTCACATGTTCCGTCCATGGTATTCTCAGCATCCTTCTGTAGAACCTCATTTCTGTTGCTTCAAGTTTTTTCTTTATCTTTGAGAAGATTGTCCAATATATTCTGTTTAGCTGCATAGCAAATTCTATGTGTTATTTAATGCCGAAATCTAAATAATTTGTACATAAGTTTATACTTTCAGGTTTAAGGTATGTTTTTTTAATATATATATTGTAGATCATAAAATCTATTGTTGAATGATAACAATAAAAGAAGTAATACAGTAATACAAGTACTGGATTCAGTTTATTCACTTTTATTGACGGTGTCATACACAGAAAAGGTCAGTAGGAGCTCGTGTCAGCCATTTGAAATAGAAAATTATATTGTGTGTGGGTGACAAGACTTTCGGACCACTGTAGTTTCCATCATACTAAGAACGATACTGCCATATAGAAAGGGCTGATATTACGCAACAGTTTCGTACGCTTTACCTTGTTTCTAACGAAAATTTCCCGTTTCTAAATACTTAGCTTTTGGAAGGCATCTTTCACTATCCCAGTGATCCTTCTGATTTCGGTGCTGTGCATTGCGTCCTCTTCAGAGAAACCAAGTTCATAATTCTTCAAATCAAAACCGGAATTGTTTTTTTTTTTTTTATGATAGAAAATACACTTTTGCTTAAAGGTTAGCGTAAGATAATAAAAAAAAAAAAATGAAACCACTCCAAGAAAATTACGTTTAATGACACGCTTGAGTCAATATGGAGGCTAACAGCACGTCAATCGATAAGCTGCTTAACAAGGGAGAACGATAGTTTTAATCACTTTAAATCGGCAAGTGTATCCGGTTGCAATCTTCGTTCGAATAGAAAGGGCTGTACGGACAAAGCTCTCACAGGAAATAGTTTGTCTTTCAGGCTGTATTGAAGATTGTCCACTCGCAAACGAGGCGGCGAAAATCAAATTCGTAATTAGACGAAACTTTCCTCCGGCATCTCAAACCGTGAACTGAATAACCGTCAAGTGACAATAGAGATGCTAGCAAGAAATTAACGTAGGAAATTACTTCCTCATCTTTCAAATCATTGACATATTTTTGCTTTCATCAATTTAGAGCAAAAGCGATGGCTTTGGAAACTTATGACAGATGCTTGCACTGATGGTTATTCGTCTTGACGTCTACCTAATTGCCAATCAATGGGTAATTTCTAGGCATAGTTTGCAAATTATTTCCCATAGATAAGATTAATCAAAGTATCTATATAAAAATGATAATGGTAACTAGCTAAATCTCCGTCTTACGAAATTTTTCCTTAATAATCATTTAAAAATAATTCAGCAAACGATATTATTTTATTTATGGTAACTAGATTTTTGGCGATTGACTTATTCGGTTTCCGGTGTTTGATACTGTGCGTCTGAAAATGCCCTTTTTTTTTTTCGTTGTCGCTTACGTATCGGCATTGCGCATGCGTTCAAAATGTAGTATCTGCGCCCGGTATATAAATTATATATCTTCTCTGAATTGTGTCTTTCTCTTCGGACAGTGCGTATCGCTCGTGTCTCAGTCTGGGACAGAGCGTAACTAAAAATATTATATAGATGTACCTTGTCCCGGAGAACAGCTACCCGCAGAAGTAGCTCCCTCATTGCAATGAAGAGGGGAGATCGGCAGCAATACTGATGCCAGCACAAGTGAAGCTTTCGTGGACTGGATTATTTTTGGACCAGGCGCAAGTGTACACTCCTTGGGATCCCCAAATTAAACTGACCTCATGTCACATCCTGCTATTGTGGGGCGCCAAAAAAAGATATTCTCTTCTTGGTCTTTTGGATGGGATCAAAGTGCAGCATCTTCTCTCGGGCGGATAAGTATATGTTCTTATCAACTCAATTTGATTCTTTCTCTCTTTCTCTTTCTCTCTTTCTCTTTCTCTCTCTCTATCTATCTCTCTCTCTATCTATCTATCTATCTCTCTCTCTATCTATCTCATCTATCCATCTCTCTCTCTATCTATCTATCTCTCTCTCTTTCCCATCTATCTATCTATCTATCTCTCTATATATCTCTCTCTCTATCTATCTATCTATCTATCTCTATCTCTCTCTATCTCTATCTCTCTCCATCTATCTCTCTCTATCTATCTATTTCTCTCTATATCTATCTATCTCTCTATCTCTCTCTCTATCTATCTCATCCTATCTATTTTCTCTCCATCTATCTATCTATCATCTATCTATCTATCTCTCTATCTCTCTATCTCTCTCTATCTATCTCTCTCTCTCTCTCTATCTCTCTCTATATCTCTATCTCTCTCTATCTCTCTCTATCTATCTCTCTCTATCTATTTCTCTCTCTCTCTATCTCTCTCTCTCTCTATCTATCTATCTATCTATCTATCTATCTATCTATGTCTCCATTTCTATCTTTTCTTCTCTCGTTCTGTGTTTTTCTTCTTTCTTTATTTTCTTCCTTTCATTTTCTACAGTAGTAACTTTGCCTCTCTTTCCGCGCGATCAAAACAAAATAGTCCATTACTTATTAGGTATTTGCCGGGAGTAACGGTTGTGCTAACGGACGAAGGGAGAAGATTGCACACTTATAATAGGATAACAATCCTGGATTACATATACAGAAAATATCATCAGTGCAATTATAAAATTACTTAAAGATAACAGACAGTTTTAACAGTACCTGTAAAGCTGAGCATAGATAATTTTGTGTGCGAAAAATGCTATGACGTAACTCGTAACTCACAAGAAAGGTGAATTTCACAATTACAGAACTGGCCCCAAAGAAATAGGATCAGTTTTCTGGTTTGAAATCATTTGTTTTTATTTCTGTTTTAAGTGGTTACATAATCAAATCTGATTCACAAACCCAACATAAAGAAAAATCCAATTATACGTCTTTCGCTTTCTTATCCGCTTCTCTACCACTGAGCAGTAACTGCGTCGCAAATAACCAGATGAATGATTTATTGGTCATGTATGTTTAATGCAATTTTGAGAGAATGCCACATTATTAACCTTAATTTCATTTGTATATTCCACACACGCAAAAAGTATAATTGGCTTGGAACGTTTTCTATACATCTATTGCTGGCACGTGGTAAGGTGGCAGCTGAGGATGCGTCTAAAAATTATGTATTCATTTCCATTACTGAATTAATTATTATAACTTAGCGACTCAGTTAAAAGCGATACGTCAAATACATTTTCCATAATTAAACTTAATTGAACGAAACAATCGTCGCTTGCATTTAAGTACATGCTTTCTACGATTTAAAAAAAAAATGCCATGACCCGTCAGAATATAAACGCTCATGGGTCTTCACAGCTTCCTTTTTTAACATCTGAGAATCGACATGGCTTCCTAGAAAAGATGGTGGAATGATTTCCTGTTGGCTTATCCACAGATTTGAATTTGGATTAGTTCCTCTCCTTGACTGACTGTCACTAAACGCGCGTGAGTTCAGTCTACCTGTTATTTAATCTATAGATATGAGGAGAAACTAAAAATACACACATTTAAAATGTTTGTACGATAATTCGCATATTCAAATTTCACGTGATTAGAGGTTTCTCTCAAAGAAAGAAGAGATTCAGGCTGTTCAGATACAGATATAGTGTGGCCATAGGTATCAACAGAATTAGGATATAGATACGATGCACTCGTGAATCAACACTGCATGGCATCTCTCAGCTGCACACCTCAATGGGATCTTCAGATCAAGATGCCCACACAGACTATATTCAGGAACGGTCTATTTCCAATACTGAGAAAAATTCCCTTATTCATCAACCTTGCCCGACACCGAAGCAAATTAGAGGTGTAAAACAGAGACCCCCACCCTGTTTGTAAGTTTCCTAAGGTCCCTTTACAAATTGATGGAAAGAATCTCAAGTATATGGAATCTTTCAAATACTTCGGAATCATAGTGAATTCAAGTGCATCACTTGATGGTGTGATTGTTAATAGCATTGCAAAAGTCAGCGCTTCCTTTGGTTCGCTGCGTCATAGATTGTGGGACGAAAGAGGAATAAAGCATTGCACTAAAGCTGTCGTTTTGTCAACTCTTTTGTATGGCTCTGTGTTGACCATGTTCACCATAGTCTATGAATATAGAATACAGCACAGTACGTAATCTGTTCAATGAAACAACGTTAAAGATTAACACTCACGAGTCAGACACTCTACTGAATCTGACTATATCGCCAATACCACCAGGAGCTGTTTCGTAATTCTTTAGTCTTCGATAACAAAGGCTGGCTGTGATATTTAGCCCCCTCCCACGAGGGTTACATGTGACACAAGGCCGGGATTAACGTAGGATCTCCGAGCCTGTAGGCTCGGCCAAAAATATTCCCTATTCGAACGGGGATAAACGGTTTCAGGAGCAGTCAACCACCCCGAACGTGACTCTACTCTTCGGCGGAGCCTCGTCCGGGTTATCAAAAGCTGGCAGTAAGTATTCGGGAAAAACATGGCCGCCTTTATACACGTCACATTGAATATTTTGAGCCTTCTGATTCGTTAACCCTTCTATTGGTGAAATATAAAAAGAGTCAGCTCATTTTAGCTGGCTCACTAGTACACCAGGGTACCCAAACATTCCAACACTCTGTAACTTGGACGCCTTATAGATGGCACATTAATCGATTAGATGTCTTCCATAAAGGCCGTCTGCGTACAATCTGTGATCTAATATTTGAAGATCGAGTGCCAAATGTCGACCTTTTTGAGAAATGCAAGATTGGTACCATCGAGACCTTCATAATGCAATCACTACTACGTTGGGCTAAACATGTAGCAGGGATGATTGATGATCGCATACCAAAAGTTCTTTTTCTACAGTGAACTCCATAATGGTCATAGAAATGTTGGTAGACCTTGGCTTAAGTGTAAATATAAACTGAAGTGCAACCTTTCTTACATCAAGATTCCATTCAAGAACTTTGAAACGGTATCTATGAAGAGATCAGAGTATCGTTCTGGCTGCCATGCAGGAATAATGCACCATCAAGAAGTATGCATCAGTCGACTACGTGAAAGACGAAAGCAAAATAAGACAGCTAAGACTGTTCCTGATACAATACATTCTCCTGTACTGTTTGTGGTCTTTTGTGCAATTCTTGAATGCCCGTCATAGGCATGCACATAATTAGTTCGTCGTCGTCAGAAACTCATACGCCGAACTCGACGTGAGAGTCGATCATACACACACACACACAACCCTAATGTGACTGCAAAATTATCCAAATCGTGTTACGGCATAATTATTAATCCATAAAGTGTTTTATATCTAAAAAAAAAAAAACCCACTAAACTAATTGAGTTTTTTCCAGGTTTTCAGATAAGACTTTTTGACACCATTTGTCCTAAGAATCTCTGAAAAACCCTTCAAGTTATTCAGCTAAAAAGAGAACAAGTTAAAATCATTTTTGTCAGACCAACTCTATTCACAAATGAACAATGGTGAAAGGAAAAAGATCTTTCAGGCCTTCAGTAATGGTACCAACATTTATACTCTGCTTCCATCTTCAAAGTTATTTCAAGAACCATCAAGAGAACGGTGAATAAATTTAAGAGAGAACAGTAGAGTGGAAAACTGGATCAGGGGGTCACAACAGCAAAAAGGATCATCATTTCAACTAAATAGAGCTAAATATACGGATTAGAAAAGATCCAACTCAAGTCATAAGACGTTTAGTACGTGAGAGAGGAATTTCAGCTATGACAGTCCAAATAGCAGTGAAAAAAGACTTGAAAATGAAAGTGGAACTAGTGAGACACTTTGTTACTCCAGGACAGAAAGTTAGAATGTTATAGAGGGCGAAGATCATCTTGAATCAGTTGGAAAATGAGCCTGAAATAATAAATATATATTTGAGCTTTATTTCAATCTTTCATGTGCTTCTGATCCTTAGCTATGATTAATTAATGATGAACATACTATTTTCGTATATGATCGATTTCATAACGATTCTTTTGTCAAACGTAGAGAGTAATTATACATTCTTATTATCCAAAGTCCAATAGTTATAAATCATCGGAGAATTCCAACAAGATAACTTTAATCATTTCTAAGCTACAACGGTTTAAAGCTTAATCTAAGTGGACATTGAGGTTAACACACATCGGTAACAGTGTGTTTCATGCTTAAACCCAATCGTCATGAGTGTGATGCGTTTTGAGTCGACTATTTATATATGTTGACCAGTGATGCATTATGGATCGGTATATTATATTATTCTAAAGGTCATTGGGTGGGGAGAGAAAAGGTTATGTTTCGAATTATCTAGTCGTTATTGGGTGGACATAATTGAGGATCCGAATACAGTTTCATGGGTATTTTTGTGTTGTTAACTTTATTATTGATTGATTTGTTATTTTTTGTTGATTGTTATTATTACGTATACTTGTGTTTATACATGTATTCATGGTTTGTTAATTTGTTTATTATTTATTTATTTGGATTAATTTATTATACATATTTATTTTTTTATTTTATTTTATTTTACTTTACTTTTTATTTATTTATTTTTATTTTCTTCAATTTTGAAGAACATTACAGAAAAAATAAAGATGCATGCAGGCTAAAGAGGAATGGCTCAACGAAAAATGTGCAGAAATAGAATAAACATCGCAAAAAAGCAGACATGCATAAAAAAATACGACAACTAATAGGACACAAGACATGCTCATAAAAAGGATGCAGAAAGTCCAAGAACAGAACGCTGATATTAGAGAATGACAAATTCTTCAGAGATGGAACGAATATATGATGAAACGATGAAAGAGAATAACCGGCAATATGCAGATATATCGACAGACCGGAAATATTAAAATCTGAAGTAGGAGCAGCAATGGCCAAATTAAACAGAAATAAAACGGCAGAGCCAGACGGAATTGTAATAGAGATGCTGGAATCTTTAAACGATTTCGGCATAGACAAGATCACAGAAATGAAAACTATAACAGTGATGATATACTGGAAGACCTAACTAGATCTATTTTCATAGCCTTGCCTAAAACTCCAGGCGCAAGCGAATGCGTACGCCATCGGACAATTAGATTAATGAGCCATATAACGAAACTTATCACCCGAATGAATAGAGCCCATTGCAGAGTCCAACCCGAAATAGGACCAAGAATAGTGCGTGTTTGTCAAAGACACTGGATCAAGGAACGCGATATTCATGCTCAGAATGTTATCAGAAAGAGCAATACAAATGCAGAAGGACGTTTACCTGTTTTTTTATAGATTACGCAAAAGCATTCGATAAAGTATGTCATGAAGATCTATTAGAACTGCTCAGTAACCTATATATATATACTTGGGAAATATATTAGAATAATCAATAAACTATACTGACAGTAATCGGAGTGCCTGCAGATAGAAGATGTATTCAGTAAATATACAAAAATAGAAAAGGGTGTAAGACAAGGATGAGTCTTCTCACCGGACTTCTTCAACCTATAAAGCGAGGCGATTCTGAGAGATCTAGAAGTCTTACTAGGATTCATTATTGCCGACCACAATTTTAATAACATGATGTATGCCGGTGACACAGTGTTGATAGCAGACACAAAAAGAAAGCTAACAAAACTCCTACAGAAGGTAGTGAAGGAAAGCGAGAAGAAAGGACTAAACATCAACTGCAAGAAGACAGAATACATGGTTGTTAACAAAATGATGAGCCCAAACTGAAAATTACAAATCGGAGTTACCAAAGTCAAACATGTGCGGAAATTTAAATGCCTGGTGAGTGTTTTAACAGAGGACGGAAAGTGTGACACTGAAATCCGAAGGCTTATTGGGATAGTCAAGGAAGCATTTCAAAAGATAATCAAAGTACTAAGAAAAAGGAAAATTTCACTAGAAGCAAGGAAAACTGTACTGTACTATGCGATATCTGTTCCCCTGTGAGTACTGAACGATATCCTCAAAGATGAAGAAGGGACTTGAAGCAACAGAAATGTGGTTCTACAGAAGGATGCTGAGGATACCGTGGACCAAACATGTGAGTAATAACGAAGTTTTTGAGAAAATTGAGACGAAAACTCGTATTTAAACTCTGCTCGAAAAGCAACGCTTCAATCTACATTTCTTATGCAATATCGTTTTGAAATTCTAGAATCTTAAACCCCAGTTAGGTGATGGGTCTATAAGACTTCCCTAAATCAAATGGTGGAATTACTTTTAGGCGTTCTCTCTTATTTCATCAGAGGCTCCTAGTTGGTACTTATCTCAATGCTAAGCCTACTGAGCAGGTTATAAGTGCATGACGTGTGTACTGATTCTCTCAGTCGTCTTATAGTCCAAAAAACAACATAGTGAGTATAATAACCCGACGAGCAAGATGTGCATGCTGGTCCAAATACCAGTCATTTTATTTTAACAAGATTATAAGTTTATTCCTTTTTCTCCATTTTTAGGATTGGATTTCCGGTTCCTTCTAAAGTCTTTTTTATTCTCTTTCAGTCTCAGTAGCCCCCCTTACTTCTAAGTTACATTATCACCTTGTTTGGGGTGAATTGATTATATATATATATATATATATATATATATATATATATATTTTAAATAAAAACAGACCACTTTAAGGTTCCATGAAATAAATTATTTCACCACAGCCATTTTAAAGTACTGAGGATCATCAGATTTTACTTCCAAACAAAAAATGAAAAGAAAATTTACACATTTTTGACGGGCCGTATTAAACATATGTAAAATAACGAAGTGACTACGTGAGTGGGGAGAGAGAAGACATGAGTGAATTAGCAGATATTGACGCATTTAAACGGTTAACTTAACTTAACTGTCTACAAATAATTTAATTTGATGTTTTTCATTTTTTAAATTGATAATTTAATTTAAATTGAAATATATTACCCTTTAATAAACATTATTGATGATAAAATATTTAAATTGAAAAGAATTTTGATATTTAGGTAGGTGTTAATACATGAAATTACCTGTGTATATCGGCACTTGGGTACCTGTATGAGTGATTGAACATATAAAGGATTAATGATTGTTTTATTTTTTACGGCTTATCAACCCTTATTTAAGACCAAAGCATATTTCGGATTGTAAGAGTTTCCTTAGAGAACCCAATTTCCCCAAGAAGCCTTTTATTTTAGTAATGAATGGGGTCGACACCGCTTACCTTCAATGATCGAACAAGAACCGGAGTTTTCAGCGTTATTTTGTCGCAGCCTATACGGAGACTGTATTGCCATATGGATTTTATAAAATATATATCTTCTAATTTCATCTTTTATATAAATAAATCCGTTTAGATTGCTATCTATAATATCTGGCTGATGATTTTAAATGCGGATTATTTTTTTATAGATTGTATTGTAATGTTTTATAGAATATATGACGATAAATTATCCCAATTCCACTCTCTTACTTCCTCTCTACCTCCCTCCTTCTCTCTCTCTCTCACCATCTCTCTCTCTCTCTCTCTCTCTCTCTCTCTCGTTCGCTCGCTCGCTCGCTCACTCATTAAAATAAAGCTAATCCAAGTCTCAAAAGCAACTCAGTAGCTCAGGGTTACTGAATGAGTGGGTGAATTTAATATGAGTTGCAGTAGAAGAAAATGAATATTATCAGAGTAAAGAGGATAGATAATAATTTTTGATTTTATATATATATATATATATATATATATATATATATATATATATATATATATATATATGTGTGTGTGTAGGGGGGGTGTAAGAGGGATTTGCTAACCGCTCTGACCGACAGTTGTCATTGGGAAACGAGTACTAGCCAGTCATATATAGGCTCGGAATGAAAAATCAGAGAGCCAAGTCCGATTTATGACATTCGCTTACGGGCAAGTACTCTTGGGAAATGTATGAATCCATCTTTTCCCCCTAGCTATGAGTTAAATAGTAAGACTTGTATCTGAAATCCCCCCCCAAATGTTAATGCAGTATTCATTCGCAAAAAAAATACACACATTCTTAAAATGAAAGATATGTTTCTGCCTTAAATAATCCAAAAAGACTGGAAGAGCATAAGATTGTAGTGTTCAGAAAAGCATCCACTTGGGTGTATCTTCCACAACGTTGCAGTTCTATGGAAATGTCTGCATGAATAGGACTTCCTCTTTACAAATGAAATACTGAGGAAATATACATGATTCGACTCTGTGGACGTAGATTAGTGACTTCTCGTTATAAAAATTTGAAATGGAACTAAAGAATTGTCCAAATCGTGTAATAGCAAAATTGTCCAATTGTTAGATAAAGCTTTCAAAAGTCGTATCATAGAAATGATTAAAGATATTTTACTGAACTTCTCGGGCAATTACTCCAGGGAAACGTATGAATCCATCTTCTCCCCAAACTATGGGTTAAATAGTATGATTTGTATCTGAAATCCCCCCAAATGTTAATGCCGTATTCATTCGCAAAAAAAAAAACTAAAAAAAAAAAAAACAAATCAGTCAATGAATTACATTATTTTAATTCTGTGTGCATATTGATCTGTATACGTGATAATTTATCTTAATTAAGGTATATATATATATATATATATATATATATATATATATATATATATATATATATATATATAGAAAAAGTTTCAAATTAAAAAATAATAATGTTTTATTTTATGAAAGTATTTATTTATGATATTTCAAATTGTCCTCAATTTTTCATCAGAAATAACTGTTTGTTACAAATAAATTAAAATTACTCACAAAAAATAATATCTTAATAATTTATCTTAATTAAGGTATATATATATATATATATATATATATATATATATATATATATATATATATATATTGATAATATCTCATAGTAATAATTTAGGCAAAAGTTGAATGAACTGTCTAGCCACTAGAAGTGATCAAATAAAATATCTCGTTACCCATTACCACATGCTGTGCACTTGTTGGCTGTTTCGTGCCGTTTATTATTCTGATTTATTTGGTTATGGGCAAATATAAGGCTATTGAGGACTCTATAGCCCTGGTTGTTAACCAATATAGGGAAAGGATAATTCGGAACTCTGCGTTTATTCTTGATTTAATTGAAAGTAAATTTGAGTATTGCAAATTTTATTGTCCGTCGGTGTAGATTAATTAAGCTAAATTAGTTTATCAAACCGTTATATGTCTACCGGTGATGCAGGAGAATTAAAAGAAGTCTAGGTAATGCAGTCAGTTGTAGGAATTCGCACGATAAGCCTGGCGGATTTAAAGATATCACTGCCAGTCAAACTTATTCCAATGTCGGTCGATTTTATTTTAAACTGAAATAATATTTTAAGTTTGCGTAGATTGACCTCCTTAGAAAACACCCTATTTTGTACCATCGTTCCAAATCAAACATTCAGATTATTAATATTCTCTAGTTAAACCAGTTCAGACATTCACAACTCGGAAACGACACGATAGTTCCAAGGAGTCAAATCACCTTTATTTCCCCCGTGTTCCAAATCAAACAAAAATAAAATTCACTGACAGAAACTCCGATGGTGGGTGCTTCCCTGAACATAATCTCTTCAAAATCAAGGTTCAGTAGATATATTTCCTATTTATCCTCATAATCTTCACTCCCTACCATAATCCATAACTGATTTATTATTTTCATTTCGATTTTAATCCTGTCCTTTGAGTGGCAGGGTTGAGTCTCTTATTGGGTGAAATTTAGTAAAAAGAAATTATTGTCCTCAAGGACACATGGCACAGTGGAAAGGCGTTGGTTATATCCAGTGACAGGACCCAAAGAGTGTGAGTTCAATACCCGGTTAAGGCAGTGGAGAACTTTCAGAGGGAAAATTAACAGGAGATAACTGATAGCTGACATCCATCAAACATGGCACGTGGAACTAGAACAGCCTACCCCAGTGAGCTAAATAAAGGGTTCAGTTCAAAATTCCAACCACCTGAAGAAGGCCGGAGCGTACAACGGCCGAAACGTTGTGATAAATATGGCGACGAAGATGAGGACAATAGTCCGAATAATGTAAATAATGTACATAATACCTCATCTCAGAAATATAGACAGACTCTGAAGAAATTGATTGTTTCGTTTTGTACAGCCTATGAAACCTTTGGAGGTTATTTAAAGCCAGAAAATATTTTTAGATTGTAAGAATATTTTTTTTAGATAGTAACTGTTTAGTGATATAAATCTTGTCAATTCAACCTTAGTTGGGAGAAGAAGAGATGGCGTCAAACTTTTCCTAAGGATATTTGTGCGTAAGTGAATATAAGGAACCCAATGGAATTGAAACCCGGTTCTCCATTTAACAATTTTGAACCATTTCGATTTTAATCCTGTCCTTTGAGTGACAGGGTTGAGTCTTCTATTGGGTGAAATTTAGTAAAAAGAAATTATTTGTTCTGATTGTTTCCTTTTGTTTCCTATCAAACCTTTGCATGTTATTTAAAGCCAGAAAATATTTTTAGATTGTAACAATTTTTTTTTGAGATAGAAATGGTTTAGTTATACGAATCTTAGTAATTAACCCATAGCTATGTGAGGTTTTTTCACACTTTTCTCAAGTTATTTGCACGTAACTGACTATAACGAACCCAACGGGAATTAGAAATCGACTCTCCGATTAACAATCGCGAACCATTAACCATTACACCACTTGTAAATCGAAACTTAGAGCACCTGAAATCACCGAATGGTCACATATCTAGATAATGACCGGGTCTGACGTTGCTTAACTTCACTTTCACTGATACATACTCCCGCAGTGGATGCTTCCCGAACATAATCTTGATCTCTTCAAAATCAAGGCTCAATTGATCTTTTTTCTATCTAATCCTCGTAATCTCTACTCCCTATTATAATCCACAACTCATTTATCATTATCATTTCGACATTAACCATCTATTTTGAGTGGCAAAGTTGAGTCTTGTAAAGGGTGTTTCATTAAGAAGGATTATATATAAGGGTGTTTCATTAAGACGGATCAAAACCAGCAGTAAATAAATCAGTGTTATTTGTAAAAATTTATTTATTTCATTATTGGATCATGTGATTTAAGTCATGGCAATTATGCGTGGGAATAATATTGCCCAAATGTCCGCCAAATCTGAAAGAAATAGAAAAAATACATTAGACGCTTAAAATTAATTTACATTAAAATCGGCCCAAGTTATTGAAACACGCTTTATTAAGTGAAAATTAGTGAAAAGGAAGAGTTTCTCTTGATTGTTTCATTTTGTAATTTTTTTTAGATAATAGTAGATTATTGATATAAATCATATCAATTAACCCATAGCTGGAAGGAGAAAAGGTGGATTGCCACCATTCCTAAAGGTATTTGCTCGTAAGGGAATATAACGAATCGATAATTGGAACTCAGTTCTCCGATTAACAATTCTGAGCCATTATCCATTACACCGACCGTACATCACTTGCTATTCTCAAACGGTCACCCATCTAGGTACTGACCAAGTTTGAGGTTGCTTAACTTCAGTGAGCGTACGGAAACGGGTGTTTCAACGTACCGTTTACCGAAAAGGAATGTTGGTTAGGTAGATACATCCAGCATTGAAGATTCTTCGCTTGTACGGCAATCCGTTCGATGACGACATAAAAGCGGACAAATAATGAATGATAAAATTCCAATCTGTCCATATTAACCATTAAACAGCAGCAGTTATTGATCTCGAATATAGTCAGACTACGAAAAGCGATCAATAAAGGACGACGTATATATATATATATATATATATATATATATATATATATATATATATATATAGGGAGATGATGAGACAAGATAAAAGTCATATGAACGACGTCCGTTGATCTTGGTCTGACATGAAGTTGTCGAGATAAACAGGCGTCGGCGAAATACGTACTTTATGAGATTTACCATTTTGTTTAATTATCTCCAATTTTATTATATATATATATATATATATATATATATATATATATATATATGTGTGTGTGTGTGTGTGTGTGTGTGTGTGTGTGTGTGTGTCTGTGTGTCTGTGCGTCTATGTGTATATTTGTAGGATGTATAATAGTATCCAAAATGAAAGTGGATATGATGAGACAAATGGTAATTCTATATATATATATATATATATATATATATATATATATATATATATATATACTCACATAAAACACACACACACACAAGCTACGGTAGAGTGACCGGCTCGAAGTGAGAAATCGGACAGCCGAGCTCATATTCTAGTCAAGTTCACTGCAGATATGCAGCTATTTATTCTCCCCAGTTGGGTAAATGAAAGAAGCAGATTGAATACTATAGCCTTGCTTGATAGCCATTCTAGGAGAAGAAAAACGTAATCAAACCAGACTTCTTATCCAATACACACCTCTTCTACGGTACATGTGGTACCCGTAATGGATTACGGGACGCCTGATCGTGATATATATATATATATATATATATATATATATACGAGAGCAAGATCTAAAGCGTCAGCCAATCTAACAGTGATCTCATCTCACAATTCTTAGACATACTCCATATGTGGCCTCTTTTGTAAATCACTAACGGGACTTAAATGCCACTTAAGATTATCGCATAAACTTTCATAACTGAATCAATAAGCTGGTCGATCCTCATACGTCGAAACAGACGGGAGAGTCCATTATATATATATATATATATATATATATATATATATATATATATATATATATATATTATTGCCGAGTCTAAATCAAATTATTTAATGCTTTATTCCATGTGACATTAAAGCCAATTCATTCCGCTTCCATTTGGCCATAATGATTGAACACCTACGACTTTAGATGTGAGGTAAAGAAAAGCTTGTAAATATTTTATCGCGACACCGATATGGAAATAGTCGATGTTCCGGTAAGATTAGCAAAATTGGCATTTATGGTTGATTCAGTCTTTTGTCCTTTTTTTTTTTTTTTTTTTTTTCAAGCCGATGTCTGTTATTTGAAACAGAAACATATTTTATATTTTTTTTTTTTTTGCAATTATCCCATTCACAGTTTTTTAGAACAACAATGTTTTTTTTTTCCAGATATTTCTTATTATTTACCCCATAGCTGAGGGAGAGAAAATGTATTCATAACTTTTCCAAGTGGATTTGGGCGTAAGTGAATTTTACAAACCCGACTAAAATTCGAACTCGCTTCTCCGATTTGACATTTATAGAGGAATGGCGATAGCATAACAAACTAATAGAAAAAGAACATAAAGAATATAATACAAGACTCGAAAGCCACTCAAGTTAGAGGATTACTGAATGAAATTCCGTTAAAGCCGTAAATGGAGGACACAGAGATTCATATTATTAGGATATGTCGGATATATATCAGTTGACCTTAGACTTGAAGATTTTAAGAAAGTAGTGTTTGCTGAAGCAGCCTCCCGAGAGTCTGTTTCAGAAAGTAACAGTTGTTTGAGTGGAACTTCCTACTTACCATGTATGTGACATGGCCGGTCCTAGCTGGGAAAGTCTAAACTGGACAAAATTAAGGAAAGAAACTCGTCTGAACAACAGACCTTAGAAACAGCGATAAAGTACCGAGAGATAAGCAACTTTTCGTCTGTAGGAAAGAGGTGGTAGAGTGGAAAATAACAGAATTTAAAAAAATATAATTTATCAATCTCAAGATAGCGTAATACGACGCAAAAATCTCTCTGAACTGCTCATCAGTCTTGGCACATTTGCTAAGAATAATCAAGAATCTGTAATGGCGGCAAAACGCGTACATACGGACAGAAAATGAATTCAGCAGATATACAAAAATAGAAAAAAGGCGTAAGACAAGGATGTGTCTTCTTACCGGACTTATTCAACCTATACAGCGAGGCGATTCTGAGAGAATTGGAAGTCATACGAGGATTCGTTAGTGGAGGCCACAATCTAAACAACATGCGATAAGCAGATGGCACAATACTGACGGCAGATACGCAAAGAAAACTACAAAAACTCCTACAGAAGGTAGTGAAGGAAAGCGAGAAGAAAGGACTAAACATCAACTGGAGGAAAACAGAACGCATGGTTGTTAGCAAAAGCATGAGCCCAAAATGCAAATTACAAATCGAAAATAAACAAGTAAAAAATTTAAATATCTGGCAATTGTTTTAACAGAGGACAGAAAGTGTGATACTGATATTTGTTTACCCAAAGATGCTTTTCAAAAGCTAAGCAGAAAATTAAGAAATAGAATACCTTCATCAGAAAAAAGGAAAGATTACTGAACTGTTATGTCATGTCTGTCCTCCTATATGACAGTGAATGCTGGACAATCTCCTCAAAGATGAGGAAGAGACTGGAAGCAACAGAAATGTGGTTCTACAGAAGGATGATGAGGATACCATGTACTGAACATGTGAGCAACGACGAAGTTCTAGATAAAATGAAAACAAAAAGGAATCTTATACTTAACACCCGGAAGAGGGAGCTGAAATTTCAATGATACATAATGAGGAAAAGGCTTGGAAAATCTGATACTCAAAGGACAGTTTGAAGACAAGAAAGACAGAGGAAAACAACGCATAACATACTTTGTGACCTTGAGTAAATGGATGGCGAAAGAGGCTTTATGATGTGAAAAAGATAAAAATTATTAAGATATTCCTAGAGCACATAATAAGGAAAGAAGGCTTGTAAAATCTAATACTCACAGGGAAAGATTGAAGGCAAGAGAGACAGAGAAAAACAATGCATAAAATACTTTGTGAGCTTGAGCAAATGAATAGTGGAACCAGGTTTGGGAGAGATAACGAAAAGACAAAATTGATTAAGATCTACAAAAGACAGGAAGAGCCACGATCGCTTATTTCCTGAATATATATATATATATATATATATATATATATATATATATATATATAAACAAATATATGAATATAGATCCGACAGTATGAAGAAAAATATACGGAAAAAACAAACAAAAATCCTAATATGCAATTATGCTGTTTTAATGTTAATATAATGTCAACGTCGGACGTTTCGGTTTAATAAACCATCTTCAGGACATATTCATATGTCCATCGTCTTTTCATGTTGAATTAAATATAGTCTAATGTTAATTATGTTTTATATATATGTCCTGAAGATGGTCTACTAGACCGAAACGTCCGCCGTTGACATTATATTAACATTAAAACAGCATAATTGCATATTAGATTTTTTTTGTTTTTTCCGTATTTTTCCATATATATTTTATATATATATATATATATATATATATATATATATATAAAAAAGGCTTAAGCACTAATATTCCATGGTCATAATTTATTTCATTGGAATTGAATATGATCAATTCATCACACCTACAAATCCAAAAAGAAAACAGAAAAAACAACTTTCATTTTTCTTTTTTCTGTTTTTTTTTCTGTTTTCTTTTTGAATTTGTAAGTCTGATGAATTGGATCGTATTTACGATTCCAATGGAATAAATTATGACCATGGAATATTAGTGTTTAAGCCTTTTTATTATATCCTTACTCTGTCCTGGACATTGAGTTCTACCTGGATTCTATCCTCATGGAATTATTTTTTATACAAATATATATGTATGTGTATGTATGTATGAATATATATTTATATATTTTAGATATATGATTGCATATGTATGTGTATATTTACCACTAATATTATCAATGTATATATATATATATATATATATATATATATATATATTCATTCGCCCATACTTAGGATATTGTTGCCATATATAGTCTGGTGTCCCTTCTATTTATTTAGATATTCTTGATAAAATCCAAGGAAGAATCTGCAATATTTTTGGTTCTGTTCTAACATCTCGTCTTCCGCCACTTCTCACCACGTTAAAGTTGCTTCCCTTTGCCTTTTTTAATAAATACTTTCAAACGCAGTACCAGATTGGCAATAAGGTCTCATCAATTTACAGATGAATTGGCTAGATGTAACTGTAAGTTTTATGCTAACAGTTTAGTGTCTTGCACTTCTCGCTTGTGGAATTCTTTACCGGTTCCAAGCTTTCTGGCCAACTTTGATTATCGAAAATTCAATTGCAATTTCAATCGTTATCTACTGTCTACCTGATTACTCTTCTAAAACTAGAAACTCCTTGTATTTATTTGAAAGGGTGATTCAGAAATCTATTCGACTAATGATGAAAATTTGACTTGCCTCTTGCTATATATTAAGGAAAATGCTTTTCAAACATCCCACAGAGGGTTAATAATAATAATCAATAAAAAGAAATAAAGAAAGAAAAAGAAGGAAAGATCTATTTTAGAAAAAAAAAAGTTAATCTAGACCAAATAAAATAGATTTCTTCTTCTGTGCCATGTACCGTCAGAACGTTGCTGATCATGGGTCTTCACAACTTCCTACCCTTTGTAGCTCTTAATAAAATTTATCTTTATGTTATCTCTCCTAAACCCTGTTCTGCCATCCATTTACTCAAGCTCGCTATGCGTTGTTTTTATCTGTTCCTCTTGCCTTCAATCGATCCTGAGAGTATCAGCTTCGCCAACACTCTTTCCTCATTATAGAGAAATTCCAACTGATATTATATCAGAAAGAGACAAGTATGTGTCCTTTTTGTTGTTTACATTTCTCTAAAACTTCTTCGTTGCTCATATGTCTAGTTCGTGTTGTTCTCATCATCCTACTGTAGAACAACATTTATGTTGCTTCGTCTCTTCTTAATCTGTAAGGAGATTGTCCAACATTCACTGACATATAGGGAGACTGATATTATGCAACTGTTCAGTACACTTTTACTTGTTTCTAACGAAATGTTACTGGTTCCTTATACTTTGCTTAGCTTTTGGAAGATACCTTTCGCGGCCTCGGATTTCAGTGTCATACTTTCCGTTCCCTCTTAAATATAGATATATAAATTATTATACTTGATTTTGGTATCACCAATTTGTAATTTGGATGTTAGGCTCTTCCCTTTTGCTGGCAACCACGCAGTTTATCTTCTTGCAGTTGATGATTAGTCCTTTTTTCTTTATGTCATCTGCATATATTATGTTGTTAAAATTTTGTCCGTCACTAATGAATCCTGGTAGGAATTCTAATTCTCTTAGAAACGTCTCACTGTATAGATTGAACTGTATTAGTCGTCCAAAATAAGAAAGAAAATACTTTCAGCCGGCGGACGTCAGTTGATTTTGAAGATCAAAGATGGCAGCAGAAAGATAATAAAATGTTAAATAAAAAGAAAAATATTTCGATCTTGTCAGATCAATAAGGAAATCGTCCAATCTGAAGGTGACAGTTGGGACAAACACTTTCATCGTTCTTAGTACAGATCCGCGGAGTTTGGTAGGAAAAAAAATGGAGGAAATAGAAATCCGGGTAAAAATCAAAACTTTCCAGACACCATTATTGGAATCGGCAAGAATGACGAGGAAAAGAATAGAATATTGAAAAGACTTGCGTCCATTTTATTTGATCTCCGACGAAATCTAACAAACACTAATATTGTGGATTTTTTTTTTCCACTCGGATTTTCACAATAGTGATAACTGGTGATTTTTCACTTGATTTAAACCAATTTAAAAGGCGTGTCTCAAAATCTAAAAGAAAAACAGAAACCATACCGTTAGTACCACGCAATACTTTCACACTCCTAAACAAATAAAACTAATTAAAATATTATGACTAAAACTAGAAACTCCTTGTATTTATTTGAAAGGGTGATTCAGAAATCTATTCGACTAATGATGAAAATTTGACTTGCCTCTTGCTATATATTAAGGAAAATATTTTTCAAACATCCCACAGAGAGTTAATAATAATAATCAATAAAAAGAAAGAAAGAGAGAAAGTATAAGAAAGAAAGATCTATTTTAGAAAAAAAAGTTAATCTTGACCAAATAAAATAGATTTCTTCTTCTGTGCCATGTACCTTCAGAACGTTGCCGATCATGGGTCTTCACAACTTCCTACCCTTTGTAGCTCCTAATAACATTTATCATTATGTTATCTCTCTTAAACCCTGTTCTGCCATCCATTTACTGAAGTCTGCTAGGTAGGTTATGCGTTGTTTTCATCTGTTCCTCTTGCCTTCAATCGATCCTGAGTGTATCAGCTTCGCCAACCCTTTTTTCTCATTATAGAGAAATTCCAAATGTCTCTTTCTGATATTATATCATAATATAAGTATGTGTCTTTTTTTTTTTGTAAGTCTCTACAATATTCCAGGTGTCTCCTCAGTATTCCAGCTGTGTTTATGTTGTAGACTAATTTTCACAGTGGAGGCTTGTATTTCACTAAGTCGGTCCTAAATTAGGTTCGACGTACAAAACGTTAGGAACTTGAAATAGTTGTGGTGGTTGATACTTTAATGTCCGACATCGACTGACACACCAACTCCACTGAGCCCTCCGCGACTGCTACTACTACTACTACTTATTATCTGTGGGAGAATCTATTAACAATAAAATAGGTATGTTCCGGTATAACAGTTTAGTAGCACTTCTGTCTGCTTGGTCTTCTTCATAATCTCTATCTTCTGGTCTTTTCCAGACGTCATTTGGAACTGTCTTCATTGTACCGATAACAATAGGTACGACTCTATAATTTCAACGGGTGTCAGTCATTATCAAACTATTTATCCAGCCTCTTCAATACTTCAGGACACTGAATATTCTAGTCGAAATAAGTAACAATTCTTCCCATGAGCTGTAAGTTCTCTAATTTTTTTGCGAGGCTGTTTGGTGCAGTTTAATTAACACGGCTGTCGTTTTCAGATTCTATAATTTCCTCAGCTCTCTGTCAAAGACATAAATGTTTCATGTTTTTCACTGTAGGCATTCGGGAACTGTGAAATCCAATGTTTCATACATTATTTTCCAAATGTTTATAAAGATTGAGTCAGGTCTTCGAAACTGGATTAGTTGCTGCGTTTGAAGCTCAAAGTCCCACTGGATTTTATGTTCAGTTCTCTAAGATATATTCTGATCCCTGGATATTCTATTGTTTCGTTCCAAATGAATCAGTTTCCACTGGCTAATGGCATTCAGAATGACACTGTTGATGCCATAATGACACTGTAGAAAGACACAATAGTTTTCAGCTGATAGCGAAGAATTCAATCATTAGAAATGAGATTCTACCGAATTCTCCAAGGCATCTTCTAGTGATTTTCTAAGTCCGGCTTAGATGTGGCACAAGGCCGAAAGTATGGAGCACCCAGTGAGGATCGAACTCACTACTCAGTCGTAATTGTTCTAGCGAGACAAGCTTTCTAACCATTACACCACGTCGAGGTGCCCAAAGGCATCTCCTAAGCCCGACTTAGATGTGCCACAAGGCCGAAAGTATGGGGCACCCAGTGAGGATTGAACTCACTACTCAGTCGTAATTGATCTAGCAAGACAAGCTCTCTAACCATTACACCACCTCGAGGTGCCCATAGGCATCTCTTACGTATATCGCATCCGTAATGACGCGGTTCAAAACACCATCAAATGAGACTAGTTGGATGAGCTTATAACTATCATCAAGAAGAAGAGATTGAAATGTGTTGCCTTCTGTATTGTCTCTGGATCCCCACGCTACAACTACACATCAAAGAGAAGGACGATTTCTTTTTGTTATTTGTTTTATTAGAAGAGAGTGGTAGCAGCTTGGATTCTAAGAGGCATGACGTCACGTGAACGCATGTCGCACGTTAGTTCAGCGCCCCTCCGCGGGTGGTCTTAGCCCGTCGCTAACCAGGTTGTAGGAGGCGTATCGACGTTTCAAATTCATGCGACCCTCCGTTGAATTCGCCCCGTTTTTGGACTTATATCCAAAACCCATACAAAGGTAATCCATCACTGTCAGAATAGCACACCCACGTGGCACTCCAGCCAATCGCTGACCACTATGGCCTTGGCCTTCGTATTCAGTAACATGTTATGGACAGGTCATAAAAGCCAGCAATCTTTCCACTGCCATCCTACAAGTTAACACCCAAAAGAACAAGAATACTGAGAGAGAATGGACTAGCAACATCATTAAGTGAACTGGAAGATTTTTCACTGTGGCATGCAAAAATATGGAGGAGCCACCCAGTTAAGCGGCTTAATAGGGTCCATATGCTCATACTGGTCAAGAGAGAGATGATGAAGATGAGAATGATGGTAGAAGAACCGGATTTATTTTTATATTGTTGACGGTGTTATGCAAAAAAGCAACACTTACGAACCACTTCTTCATTATATACCTCAATTATGTACTTCGGACTTTTGGGTTACAAAGTCAAGGAAAATGGACTAAACTCTCTAAATCGGACAGTTTGAATGAATATTGCATTGTGTATCAAAAGTAGCTAGAGGAATCTGTCTGTATGTATAGGCAGACAAAACAGAGTTCACGTACTTTAATCAAGTTTTCATAAACTCTCTCTGTCAGACTAGCCATTAAAATGGTCAACCAGTTATCGATCTTGTATGATCTCTTCCAGTAAAAGCGACACTTCCAATTGGCAAATAGTGGGCTGCAGTGGACAAACTCAATAATTTAGAAATCTGCGTTACCAGATAGAAATGAAGCGAGACTTCTTCCAAGCCATATCTGTCTTTCTTCTATGATAAAGTGCCCCCACAAAAACAGGAAATTTTAGGTTTACTATATGATTAAAAAGAATGAACATATCTCAAAAAACAGTTATATGTTTTACTATATGAATGAACTAAAAATATTAACTTACATATAATTTTTTAATTTATTTGTTGTTCTACAGTTTTGAAATTTTCAACGCTAGGTGATTTTTCTCTTTAAGAAAGAATATCCAAATTGGCGACTGAAAGAATTCTAAGAAATTTTCTCAGATTACTTTAGTTTTGAACACCAAATCTAACATTTGTGTTTTTGTTCTGTTTTAAGTGACTACATTTCTATCCCTTGCTTTTGTTTAAAAAAACTGTAACAAAAATTCCAACAATTAAATAAACTCTACCAAATTTCCTGTTTTTTCTTTTTTGTGGGGCACCCTGTACATTAACTAAACGATTAGAAAAAGAAGCTAGATATATGTATACAAGGATTCTTCGTGTTGTTTTGAATCTATGCTGGAAACAGGTCACTACAAAAAAGCAGCCTTCGCACATCTCACAAGTAATTCGAGGAAATAAGAAAAAGATCTGCAAGGCAGTATAGAAGAAGTAAGGATTAGTTTATTCATGAAGCTCTACTGTGGACGCAAAACATAGAAACACTAGGATTGGTCGCCCATTCAAAACATGCATTCAGCACATATGTGAGGACAGATTACCAATACGGAGGATAATCGTAGGGAACTTGAGAGAAGCACTTAGGAAAATCCGTGCAATCGGTACGCCATGATGATTTTGATGATGATAATGATGATGATGATGAATATTCTTGCTTTCATTCTAGACTAATTTTTTTAAATTCGCTCTATTAGGACTGTGCAATCACTACACCCTGATAATGATGAAGATGAATATTATTTTCTATGGTCAAAATGTAATCGCTTGAACAATTCTCTGTTGGTCACCTTTCCTGCCCAGTCATGTTATTCTTGTCGTCTTTCTAGACTAATGTTTCTACATTCCTTGATTGAGCACTGTGCAATCAGTACGCCATGATGATGATGATGATGACTATAATTCCATATGGTCAAAATGAAGTCGCTTGTATAGTTCTCGGTTGATCACCTTTCCTGCCCAATCATGTTTATTCTTGACTTCTTTCTAGACTAATTATGAAGACCCGTCCAATCGGCAGGAATCGTAAAAGACAGCAAAATTTAAAATACCCGACCTTTGCGATGAAAAACATTAAGAAATAAGATAAAAATGAATAAAGTCAGTATAATTAGTTCTGGAGAATGTCAGCGTAGTGTAGCGAGTACCAGTGCAGAAAATGAAAATAACGTTCGATTTCTACCTGAGGCCTTTCCCTTTCGCATAATTTACCTTGGAAACATATGAATCTAGTTAATAAAAGGGAAGACTGGTATCGCCATCTTTGGTTTACAACTAGTTTAGGGGAAAGACAAATCTAAATTCAAAACCGGTCGGCCGTGAGATTTTCTTTCTATGTGCCGGGTGCTCTCCACTCCCCTCTATCCCTTACAGCTCTCAACAAGTTCCTTCCCTCTGCCACCTCGCCCAGACAACGCTCTGTCATCCACTTGCTTAAAACCGCTAGGTATGACATCCGTTGTTTTCCTTTTCTCTCTTTCCCTCAATTCGACCCGTGAGTATCAGATTCTCCAGGCCCTCCTTCCTCATTATGTCTCCCAGAAACTTCAGCTGCCTCTTCCTGATGTTAAGTATAAGCCTCCTCCTTGTTTGCAACCTCTCTAAGACCTCATCGTTGCTCATACACTTGGTCCGTGATATCCTTAGCATCTTTCTCTAAAACCACATCTCCGTCGCCTCGAGTCTCTTCTTCATCTTTGAGGAAATCGTCCAACATTCGCTGCCGTAAAGGACAGATGTCACGTAACAGCTCAGTATTCTTTACTTTGTTACCAAAGAAATCCTCCTGTCTTGCAAGACTCTATCCAGCTTTTGGAATGCATCATTGGCCATTCCGATCCATCTATGGATCTCAGTATCGCATTTACCGTCCTCTGTCAGAACGCTTCCCAAATATTTAAACTGCCGAGTTTGCCTGATTCTAGTGTTCCCGACCTCCAAATCGCATTCCAGTCTCTTTCTTTTAGTGATGACAATGCATTGTGTCATCTTGTAGTTTATGTTTAGTCCCTTCTTCTCACTCTCCGTCGCTACCTTTTAGGAGATTTTGTAATTTCATTTCCGTGTCTGCTATCAATACTGTCTCATCTGCGTATCTTATGTTGTTAAGATTATGGACCCCAATTCTAAATCCCAGTAGGGTTTCCAGATTAACAACCGTACAAAAACTATTTCCGCCGCGAACTGCAGAAGCAATAACAAAAATAATGGGGTTGTGTCCCTTTGCTCAACAGGGGAGACTTTATAGGCTTAACATAAAATACATAATTTAAATGGGTTACTGAGTCAATTATAGCACTGATTAATCATTCCAGCTGTGGATTAATATATTACACGTTTCAATAATAAATTTTAAATATTGCATTTCTTCCATTAATATTTAGAGATGACAATTTACAGCTTGTAACAGCTGAAGTACCTTTTCGACATCCCATAATGTGGCTATCTCAGTGATTGATTGATCCAACTGCGTATTAAAATATTAAACATTTTTTAATATTGTATTTCTTCCATAACTATTTATATAGAGATTTATAGATATTTTCATGGACGTTTTACAGCTTGTAACAGCTGAAGTAATTTTTCTACATCCCATAATATGGCTATCACAGTGATTAATTGGCCTAACTGCGCATTAAGATATTAAACATTTTTTAATATTGTATTTCTTCTATTACATCGACATCCCATAATATGGCTATCCGAACTGGGATAACATTTCAAATACATAATTAATATCCATTTCAAATATATTCTGTTCTGCGCAAAAGTAAGTGATCCCCTAAGATAATATTTAATTTTTTTCCTCTTTTTTTTCCAGATAATCAACAAATCTATATGTTAATCATTTCATATCAAAGGTAAGATACTAAAACGGAAAGGGATCACTCGGAATGAAAGCGAATGAGAAATGCGAACATTTTAGAAAGTACTGGAAACCCTAAAGAGGAAATAAGGAATAAAACTCTACTCCTGTTCAAAAGTACGGGGAGGAGTGTGAACTGGATGATAGGTGAATATATCTATTCCCATTCAGGATTTAAGCGAAGACATGAGAAGTATAGAGTTGAATTAGACTTTAGAAAGAACTGTTAACCCAATCCTAAACAGAAAACAAGGGATAAACCTCTACACTCTGAACCGGACGATAAACAAACCTATTTACTCCTACTGAGGTAAATAATTAAATAAAATAAATAAACAGTAAATAAATTTTCGAGTTTATGCTTCTTCGTAAGATCTAGAATCCGAAGTAATTTCCGAGTTTATGTGTGTTCGTAGGATCTGAACAAAAATGGAGAAATCAGACAAAGTGGAAAAAACATTTTTTTTTATTGACAACGCGTTTCGTCTCAGTTAAGCAGTTCGGTAAGCGTTTTCAGGTGAGAATTTCTCACAGAATTTGTCAGAATCATTAATTTGTCTTTTATTGTGACCTACCTAATTACCTAATATAGGCTAAACTCGTTATCAATAAAAAGGTTTTCCAAGTTGTCCGTATATATATATATATATATATATATATATATATATATATATATATATATATATATGAATAAAGGCAAAAGGAAAACTTATCTTAGCCGACGTATTTCGTCCTCTGTGTAACTTTATCAAGGCAAATGCCACAGAGGATGAAACGCGTTTTCCTTACTCTTTATTCATATCTTTTTTTTACAGCAATACTCTATCTGAAATCTATACGCAGACACACAGACACAGACACACACACACATATATATATATATATATATATATATATATATATATATATATATCTGCTCTACTCTGTATAACATATTTATGTTATAAATTTTTTAAATAAATAATTATATATATATATATATATATATACGCATACACGTATATAATTATATATATATATTACTTAAAAGATACTTTTAGTGCATACTAGTATTCGAGTAGACACTCCGTTTATTTATTACATAGTATACTCATTTATTTTCGTCTACTGACCTGAATATTCAAGAAATTTTATTAAAGAAAAATTTGAGCTCTCCAGCAGGATTCGAACTAGTGTCGCCGATAGAGAAGTCTTCAGATCCGATGTGCTTTAAACCCATTAGGCAATAAGTGAATCGTTGATCAGGCCAGGTTGAATACTGCTTTTAAACACTGATCTTTCTCTGACTCTCTATAGTCATATCTGCTCCTAACGTAAATTTCTAAATAAAGGGATGGATTCTAATTATAAAAATTTCGGGCTTAATTTCATTAACAGTGCGATTTTTTTGGTGGGATTCTAAAAAAAACGATTTTCCATAAGAAAAGACAGTGTCCTCATTTGCCAAGCAACTTTCATCCTTGCCTTACACAGTGAAGCTCCAATAACAATAATCAATAGATGTCCCATATCAGTCAATCAATTGACACCTGATGATGACCAGAGGTTACATGATCGAAACATTGTGTCTATGATAACAACTATATTAATGAAGATAAAATTAATAGTTCGAAATACTATAAGAGCATTCATAAGTTTTACTTAATAATTACCCCAAAGTTCAATAGTAGGTGTTGAGTGATTGCTCTTGAAAGTAGAACTGATAAAGACGGTAGAGGGTGTGACATTGGCTGACTATAATGTTACAACTATTCAAAATGAACAGGGTTGGTGCGTACTCCCCACGAAACCCCGCCTGTGGGAGATGTCAGATTTGATTGGGAGCTCCGGGAAGTGCTCTTTGTCATTCGCTAAATATGGTATTTTCAGAAAGGTTAGGATCTCCTCTTTTGAAAACAGAAAAGCCTTCATTTGGAACGCCTGGGGAAATTTAGTTATGGGGGATAATTTACAAACCAGATTTGAAATCATGAACCTGAAATAAAACGTAGCCGTATTTCACTAATACTAGTTGGCCTATATTAGTAGCCATGTATATAACAGTGAAACAGTAGATAACATTAAAAAAAAAAAACTAACACATAACAAAGACCTATCAGATCTATGAGCTTCTTGGTGAATGAAATACTGACCGAACAACCATAATTTACAGACCAGTAATTGGTCTGTCAAATTGAATTTGATACATAAAACAGTCTGCAGAAAGAGATAGAAAGAGAAAAGTAACGGACAAATAATTTTAGAATACTACCGATCAACCGATATGTTGCTCTCTGACTTTGCTCTGACAGTGTGGAGATTTCAAGATGGTCTCGTGATATCCGTATATTTTGCAGACCAGACAACAAAGAAAGGAACTTTTATTTCTCAGGAACCACTGATACCGAAAACATGGTTCTAAGTGTTGTTAATAAGAGACAAATTGGCAGCATATTTTATCTTCACTTGGACCTCTTTCTTTTTTGGCAGTCTGGTGAGTAAAACATTGGACCTATTCAAAGAAGACATGGCGGCTTTGTGTGCTACAAGCAAGTTATTACTAAAAAAGGAAGAAAACAAATACAGAACTAACGCATTGAATATTATAGTCTCCTTTGAAAAATGAAAAGTTTTCATTTGGTCCACCTGGGGAAATTTAGTTATGGGAGATAATTTACAAACTAGATCTGAAATAATGAACCTGAAATAAAACTTAGCTGTATTTCACCATTACCAGCCGTCATGTATATAGCAGTGAAACAGTAGAGAACATAAAATAAACTAAGACATAACAAAGACCTATCAGTTCTATGTGCTTCTAAGTGAATGAAATAATGATCAAACACCCACAATTTACAGGCCGATAATTGGTCTGTGATAATGAATTTGACAAATAAAACAGTGTGCAGGGAGAGAATTTGAAATCGTTCATTCAAACACGATCGCAAAAATACTAGGCCCAGGAAATTGAAAATTGAAAAGTTTTCATTTGGACGGGGGAAATAAAACAGTTTTAACGGAATGATTAAAATGGCTTTAAGTGAATGAATCCTCTAAGTCAAAGAAGTGAACACTTCATCAGATCTCATTGACCGGAGATACAAGATCACAAAGAACTTTACCAAATAACAAAAATAAGATCAATTGAACAATTCCAGCAGTAAAAACAACTAAAATTAATAACACATAGAGTTAGTAGGGAAATAATGATATAATCAAAATGTTAACTTTCCACACTACCTTAAACAAAAGGTTAGGAAGGAGACTCCTATCATAGTCTGGTCAATGTTCACCGGGAAAAATATTACCAAGCTAAAGATGATATTTTATGAAAGTTTATGGTCTCCTCTTTTGAAAAGTCTATAATTTACAAACCAGATCTGAAATAATGAACCTGAATTAAAATGTAGCCGTACTTTAACAATACCAGTTGGGATATATCGGTAGTCATGTATATAGCAGTGAAACAGTAGAAAACATAAATAAACTAAGACATAACAAAGACCTATCAGTTCTATGTGCTTCTAAGTGAATGAAATAATGATCAAACACCCACAATTTACAGGCCGATAATTGGTCTATCAATTTGAATTTGATAAATAAAACAATCTGCAGGGAAAGATAGAAAGAGAGAGGTGAAGGACAAATATTTTAGAATACTTCCGATCACCCCATATGTTGCTCTCAGACCTTGCTCTCAGACCTTGCTCTCACAAGATGGTCACGTGATATCTGTATATTTTGCAGACCAGACAAAAAAAGTAAGGAAGTTTTATATCTCAGGAATCTTTGATGTCGAGAACATGAAATTTTGACTGGTTCTAAGTGTTGTTAGTAGAGACAAATTGGCAACATAATTTTATTCCTACTTTGACCTTTTCGTTTTTGGCAGTCTGGTCAGTAAGACATAGGACCTATTTGAAGAAGACCGTCTTATGTGCTACAAGCAAGGTTTAACTAAAGAATGAAGAACACATGTACATAGAAATAACTCATTGCATCAAGCAACCGATTAAACAACTTTGGCCCTGAAAGACCTCTTTTGCTATACAAACTTCGACAATGGAGGTGCTTATCAAAAAAAGTGTATATATCTTTCATATCTGCCAAAAATGTGATACTTGGTGCAAAAAACTAAAAACTATAGAATTTGAAATCTTTGATTCAAGCACTATCGCAAAAATATTAGGTCCAAAAAATAACACTCCATCAAAAAAGATTATAAGATGCCACAAACGAATATCGAAATGTTCCAAACTCTACTACCAAATACAGCAAGCAGAACAATGTAAATGGCCTGATATAATTCAAAATAAACGTTCAAATAAATTATCTTCGTCTTCCCACTCGTCCTCTTCTTGTAGAGCCAGACTAATGTTGTTGCAATGGGTAACCCTACAATCACTGCATTCTGTCACGCACGTGAGACCATGTTTCCAGCAAGAGTAGATATTTGTACAGCAAGGACTCTTAGACAAAATCCTACACTTACAACACACAAACTTCAGTAGTTATTCAACAGCAGAATCTAGATGGGTATGAACTGGGACTAAAATACCGTTTTTCATTTCCCAACCCCAACTGCAAGGATCAGGTCGGCAAATACCTAAAAACTTCCAAATCATTGCTTGAAGATAGACACGGAGAATGTGGAACAAACTCATCGTTCAGTTGGAGGCATTTATTCAAGCTGTACTTTCTTCGTCGATGTTGCGGCATACTCCTTATACTCGATGTACCTGAGGGGGTCCAATGTATATATCTGGTTTTCCTTCATATATACTGACCAAAATCTGTGATCCCGCAGATGCAACTTAGGCAGGAGAAGCAGTTGTATAAGCTATAGTAGAGCAACAAGATCGGGTCTCCTTTGACTTACGAATAAGCCTGATTAACATACCTTTCCCATGCCCAAATACAGGTGACGTTGATTCAGATCTACTCCCAGGGGTGGATGACTGGAAAGTTTTGTAGAACATACACGTTTGTCTTCTCTGCGATTTCACGGATGCTGTGAAGCTTCTTCATCTTTCTCCGAGACTTCTTTCCTCTGAACGCATATATATATATATATATATATATATATATATATATATATATATATATATATAAGCAAATATATGGATATAGATCCGACAGTATGAAGAAAAATATACAGAAGACAGGCACGATGTTTAAAATTGTTCCATCGTGCCTGTCTTCTGTATATTTTTCTTTATACTGTCGGATCTATATCCATATATTTGCTTACATACTGTCTACTGGAAATACAAACCTGAATTTACTTTATAACATGGAAGACTTCAAGATTGTACGAAAATATAAGGATCTATTGATCTCAGCCTATTCCTGTAAGTAAGGAAAGGATTTATTAACGAACTGTTTAAAATTGTTCCATCGTGCCTGTCTTCTGTATATTTTTCTTCATATATATATATATATATATATATATGTCATCCATATCAGGGGAAAAGTAGAAAAATAAAAGAACAAGGATGTCTGAGTCATCAGATATTGCAGTCACTAGATTTCCTTCAGTAGCCAATTTGAGCGTTTCAGAAACAATTTCCGTGTCTGGGCTCCCTCACTTTGGACCACCCGATGGCCGTCTGCTTCCAAGGACGACATAACATCTTGACAGACTGATATTTGTCCTTCTAGTTTGAGAGGAAGAGCGCTTGATGAGCAGTAACCTGCACTCCATCTTCGATTTGTATGTTAGTACAGGTCCGATTTGCTATTCACTGTTTGTTTATGATCTTTTATGGACGGGTCTGCATTGTAACCATTAAAATGATGCTTGATGGCCCGTACTTCACCTCCACATAGTTCCCATACAGTGTAATTACGTCGCTGTATGTCACCTTAGGCAACCACTTCACTCGGTGGAGGAGAACATCTTCATCTGAAACAAACATTAGGGTTTTGTCCCTTTGCTCAACAAGCTTAACATAAAACACACATAATTTAAATGGGTTACTGAGTCAATTATAACACTAATTAACCATTCCCGCTGTGGATTAATATATTACACGTTTTAATAATAAAATTTAGATAGTGAATTTCTTCCATTATTTAGAGATATTTTCATTGTAACAGCTGAAGTACCTTTTCGACATCCCATAATGCTTAATTGATCCAACTGCGCATTAAGATATTAAACATTTTTTAATACTGTATTTCTTCCATTATTATTTATATAAAGATTTATAGATATTTTCATGGATGTTTTACAGATTCTAACAGCTGAAGTAATTTTTCGATATCCCATAACATGGCTATCCGAACGGGGATAACATTTCAAATACATAATTAATATCCATTTCAAATGTATACTGTTCTGCCCAAAATTAAGTGACCCCCTAAGATAATTTTTTTTTTGAATTGTCTCTTTTTTTTCCAGATAATCAACAAATCTATATGTTAATCATTTCATATCAAGTAAGGAGATAATGATGCTAGAAAAGAAGGGGGGCTACTCGGAGGAAAGCGAATGAGAAATGAGAAAATTTTAGAAAGAACCGGAACCCTAAAGAGGAAATAAGGAATAAAACTCTACTCCTGTTCAAATCACTGGGAGGAGTGTGAACTGGACGATAGGTGAATCTATCTATTCCCATTAAAAGAAAAAAATAGTAAATAAATTTTCAGGGTTTAAGCGAAGACATCAGAAGTATAGAGTTGAAGTAGACTTTAGAAAGAACCGGAAATCGTAAAGAGAATACCTCCATCTAAAACAAAGATTGTATCAGTTGCTGACTGAGATCAGGTACGTCAGTGGTCAGATGATGTTTCAACACAGCTTCGTTTGTCTTCGTCATTTGGAAATCCTTATAAACTGATGTTAGAAATGGAGTGAGTTCGAACTTTAAGAACGGAGTCACATCTTCGCACCAGCATTGAAAGCAGAAACTTAGGGTCAGTATGAAAATTTTGACCATCAATCTTTATACATTTTTCCAGCTCAACAAGCGTAGGCATTTGAGAACTTCTTTTCAGTGAGATCTCTAAAACGTTCACGTTATCAAGCTTCTGGATAGAGTGACCAATGTCCTTGACGATATCACAATTGATTTTCGCACCATCGGATGCTGTCAAATGATACTGATCGTAGTTTCGGCTGGCTTGGCTCAAAGGATTTTTGCTTAGAAATCCAATTGAAGACACGGGTCATATCAACAAGATCTCTCTTTCGACGTTCGCTAGTCAACTCTACTGCTTCTGTGGGCAAGACAGATCAATGCTGTCATGGCATCATGTACTTGGGTGCAGGTGTCCATCCTATTCATCCACATCAATCTCACTTATTTCGTTAATCCTCGTCAGCTTTATAGCTCGTCTCTTCTCTTTATAGATCTCACCATCACTTGTTCAATAATGATGTCAATTGACAAACCGGCTCGGTAACGGTCACTGCATCGTACGGAATGTAAACCGTACTCTGAGAATTGTTTATGCAGCCAAAGATGCTTTTCAGGGAATTCTAGCATCCATTGTAGGTACAATTGTGCTGTAATTCCATAGATGAATTCCTTGGTTGCTGCAAATAAATTTAGCATCCGCCCCCCACTGCCACAAGATGCAAATTCAAATCCTTTGTTCTTTCGGTACGAATAAACAACTTAGGCGTGTCGATATACTCAACGTATGCCAACTATAACTTTGCTGTTCTGGACTTACTCCTGAGTTCATGAATCAGAGTATTGATCACTCCTTGCAGCTTCACGACGGCTGAAGATTTGCCAGTGTCATCGGTACTTGATCTCATGAGCTTGGAGTTTTATTCTACAAATCGTTTATTTTATCCACATGAGACGGTTCTAGTTTCTCAGCCAAATGGAAAATAACTTGAAAACGCATCAGACTTGCTGCTCTCAAGAGTCAATATCTAAAATCTCAACTTCAACCTCCACAGATGCAAACCTCTCTTCCCTTTTAAGTCCGTGGAGGTGAATTACTTACAGATGACAAAATAAAGAACTTCTTTCCATTTCTATCAAGTCCATGTGGAGCTGCTAAACGTCTCGGATGTTGCGTCCTCTTAAATTCCTAACAAGAACCCAGCGATTAGGAACACAAGATCAACAGGGATAGGGAATGCAGATTCTGATAGTTGAGAAGTCAATTGGTCAGCATCTGCACATCAAGACTGCATGCAAAAAGAAGTCTGCTCGTAAGGCTCTTGAGACAGCCTTTCTGGAAATAATTTGTGACATTGAGGATGCTGTGGAGATAGTAGTCAGTAACTCTGATAACACAACACCATTCATAAAACTTTCCTTTTTTTACTGGAAGAAGTTTTGTTATGAAGTTTTTATTATTGAAACAAGCCTGAACCTAATTTCCTATCCTAGAAAAGATTTTGAAATCATATTTATATATAACTTTTAAGTCCATAGATGTGAATTGCTTACAGATGACAAAATAAAGAACTTCTTTCCATTTATATCAAGTCCATGTGGAGCTATTAAACGTCCCGTAGCGTCCAAGGGTGTAGAGGCCTCTCAAATTCCTAGCAAGAACTCAGGGGTTAGGAATACAAGAGCAACATGGATATTCAGATTTCTTAAACTTGTATTGCAGAACAACATTCCTCTTAGAACCCTAACAACACAAAAAAAATATGTCGGTAGCATAAATAATACAACAGGAAACATTTTCATCGGCAGCGTTCAAGAAGAAAAGTTAAAATACAGTCAGTGAACAAAATTCCTCTATTCCTTTATATTCACTCTTGTTTGCTCACTCTTGGTTGGTATTTTACTTCACTGATCCAGAACAGTACTCCCCTCAAGAGTCAATATCTAAACTTCAATCTCCACAGATGCAAATTTCTCTTCCCTTTTAAGTCCATAGAAGTGAATTACTTACAGATGACAAAACAAAGAACTTCTTTCCATTTCTATCAAGTCCATGTGAAGCCATTAAACGTCTCGAATGTAGCGTCCTCTTAAATTCCTAGCAAGAACTCAGGAACTAGGAATACAAGAGCAACATGGATATTCAGAGTTCTTAGATTTGTATCGCAGAACAGAATTCCCCTTAGAACCCGAACAACACAAAACAAATATGTCGGTAGCTTAAATAAGACATGAATCATTTTTATCCATAGCATTCAAAAAGAAAAGTTAAAATACAGTCAGTAAACAAAATTCCTCTATTCCTTAACATTCACTTTTGGTTGTTCATTCTTGTTATGGGGTCCTCCCCTTTTCATATAAGTGGACTCTACCAGTGTTACTTGGAGTGCTGCCGTTAAATACCCAGAGCAGACAGTCAGTGAGGGTAGTCGGATAGAGAGAGGATATACGGAGAGACAGAGGATATACGAACGGAGATAGTGTGAGATAACCTCTTGTAGAAGTCAGTTACAAGCACGTAGACTCTAAGGAAGTCCTACTTCGAGACTGTATATATCTATCTGTATTTGCTACTAACCGCGTTCCTGGATTTACTAACAGTATTACTCTTTGTATGATTGTGTAAATACATTTTATTTCTTATATTTAATTATTGCGTTTGTCATTCCTTGGAGACCGAATTCATCTCGGAATCAACAACAATTCTTGGTTGCTTTTTCACTTCACTGATCCAAAACAGTACAAATAAATTCCACTTTCAAATAAGTATATATTTTGAATGCTATCTATTAGCTAATACAATCAGATCTATAGGAATATGAAACAGTTACAGATTATATTACACAATCAGGAAATATAAGCTCAACTACTAAACATTATAATTGACATAATAATGATCGAATAACTCATAAGAATGATTTGAAATGGACTGTGCATGAAAACCGCGTGTAAACTACTCAAAGAACCATGTTTCACGTTAGAGCACCTGTTTTTTTTTGGGGGGGTGTAAAGAAAATGGTGCTCAGAAAAACGACCGTAAAAAAAAAATCCTCAAAATGGATGAAAGATGAGTTTGTATTTTCTTGCAAGATATAAAATTCGGCTTCAAATTAGTATAAAAAATGTTTGGGTAACATTTTTGTCCGGGTACACATATATTCACTCTAAATCGACCAGACTATACGCCCAAATGACTATAAAAGGATGAAGCATTTTTGCGGATGTTGACGTCATTCTGAGGACATTTTTATTTTTGGGGTCTAAATCCGTGAATATCTTTTGCACACTACATAAAATTCACGATTTTTAATCCAAAATGTTGAATGTGTTAAAATTCTTCAACTTTTGAACAAGAAAATTCTCAAGTTGATGTTAACAATTGCTGCAAAACATTGTTGATTTAAGATGGAATGATCTATTATGACATGTCTCTAATTTGTATTTAGATACATTGTATTTATTTTCAATTTTTTATAATTGTATTGTTTATCGATATTGTATATGATCCATTATTGTACATAATTAGACTATAATAAAATGTATATTTTATATGAATATTACCTTACGAAAATTGACATGTAGTAGATTACCCACCCCCCACAACATAGATTCGTGGGTGTCCCGTATCATAGATTTGGGGATGATGAGCGACCCTTACACATGCCCTGCCAACGAAGTTCAGCATTATGTTTTTGAAGTTGTAAAGCATGGGAGTGATCAAGACTTAACAGTAGGGATTCTGTAAATTCAGTCATACCATAGAAAAGCCAAAAAGTGCTTCTTTTAAGTTAAAAAAAATTGAAAGAACGTATTTCATATCGATTGCAAAGCTTATTACGTTATATCGTTATAATTATTATGTCTTATCTCCATAAAAGGCAGGATGTGTATGTGTGTGTGTGTGTGTGTGTGTGTGTGTGTGTGTGTGTGTGTGTGTGTGTGTGTGTGTAACGAATGCACGGCCGCAATTTTCGAGGGATTTTTACCAAAATTTACATGCACATGCTCCAAGTTAGCAAGAAGGCCAAGACCGACTTTGCATTTACCAACTCCCATCGATAGCGGAAATAATTGATTTTTTCATGCTTCTACGGCAGTTTTCATGTAGTTTGCAGCCATTTTCTACTGGCCAGAGTGAGAGCCTATAGCTGGCTGCCACGAATAGGCAGGAAGATTCTATTGGCCAGCGTGAGAGTCAACAGCTGACTAACACGAATGTTAACTAGCATGCTAGCATGCAAAAAAAAATCGATACATTCATCACAAGTGAGAAAAATTTAAATCTGCATGGCACTTTACTCCAATTGGCTCATTCGCTTGCTTAAACTCAACGTTGATTCTGATTCCGCAGAACTGAGTTGGGCGTGTAAAAGTATTTGTTGTTAACATTCTTTTTTCATTCGATTTTTCCAGTTACGAGTCCTTTTTTAAAGCTGATCGTTTTGTGTTCATTTTGTTTAGTTCTTTTTTCGTAACAGATTTAATGTTTAGTATAGAACTTAGAAAAAATTCGCAGTGTGAGATAGGCAATAAGTAAGGCATGTAGCAACATCAGCACGGCAAAGATCACTTCTTTAAAGACAAGGAAGGGCAAAAATATTTAGTCAAGTGATAGCGATTGCTGTATGAGTCGTACGATTTTTGAATCAAGCACGGACAACGCCGGGCCATGCTGATAGTTACTTAATATTTATTACTATTTGTCTCCTGTTGGGCTTAATAAAGAGGTGTAAGAGTGACGTAAACGTTATCAACGGAGAAAATGGAATCTGTATCTATCGGTAAAATAGTAAGCAATGTTGGTTGTTTTTGCTTTAAGAAAGTATATTTCTGATTCCACAAACCATGGAGATGGCAACATGGAAACAATGCCGTTCTACTACTTCCACCTAATATTGGGCCCCCCTATTATGAAGAAAAAGTACTCGTAAAATTCTACAATGACGACGCAGTTATTAGTAAGGAGCCTATGCTTCCTAGATTAGACAAAAATATTGATAGGATACGATACAAAGAGATACTCGAAATACTAGAAGAGGTTGATTTACACAGGAAAGATATTCCTGTAAGTCAATTTGATCTTCAAAAATTTAAATGCAGTGTCAATAACTATTATCTGTCAGTTTAATTCAACTTCTCTTATTTTCTGTCTCCTCAATAATGATCTTTTTCTCATATTTACACTCAGTAAACATCAGCGTCTTAGTAGCTTTTTTCCCTTGCTTCGGGTGAAATGGTTATAAAACAGATAGATAGATAGATAGATAGATAGATAGATAGATAGATAGATAGATAGATAGATAACGACTGTGCATAGATAGACAGATAGATAGAAAGAGACCGTGCATAGATAGATAGAAAGATAGATAGATAGATAGATAGATAGATAGATAGATAGATAGATAGATATGAATACACTGTGATAGATAGATAGATAGATAGATAGATAGATAGGAAAAGACCTTGAAAGATTTGTATGAGCATAGATAGATAGATAGATAGATAGATAGATAGATAGATAGATAGATAGATAGATAGATAGATAACGACTGTGCATAGATAGACAGATAGATAGAACGAGACTGTGCATAGATAGATAGATAGATAGATAGATAGATAGATATGAATACACTGTGATAGATAGATAGATAGATAGATAGATAGATAGATAGATAGATAGATAGATAGATAGGAAAAGACCTTGAAAGATTTGTATGAGCACATAGATAGATAGATAGATAGATAGATAGATAGATAGATAGATAGATAGGAAAAGACCTTGGAAAATGTATGAGTACATAGATATATGTAAATAGATAGATAGATAGATAGATAGATAGATAGATAGATAAGACAGACAGACAGACAGATAATGTGCTTGTTTGTGCGTAGATATATGAATGCAAATATGAGTATAATTACTTTGTGGCTCACCTATTAGACACGAAATATTGAATATTTGTACTACAAGGAGGTACCTACATTCACTGCCATTAAATGTCCTTAGAGAAATTCTAATCTTGTATTTCGATCGGGCCAGCCTGAAGCGGCCAACCTGAAGCAGCAAATCACTAACCCTCTTGTCTCCTGGGGATTTCCACATGTGTTAGTTGGCTGTGAATAACCCACACTCATCATACCAAGCTATATCCCTCCAGTCGCAAACGAGGTAAGCGTTCTCTACAGAATTCTCCCGTATTACTCTCGACAAGTTCCGAGCGAAAATTATTTCATCGACGAGTTGTTCCTAATGCTTCCGCTGCTGTGAACACACTTAAACGTTTTAGGCGAAAGTACATCGCATGTTGTCGATGTATATATACGTTTTCAATGCACTAGGAATTAACTTTACGTAACGTTTTTGCTATGAACTAAATAGCGCTTAATGTCATTTCCAAATCAATAGAGATATATAATAATGTACAATACGGTCGGTTTTGTGAAGTATTTTTTTTTATTTTATTTTGTCCTGAGTGTCTCTTTAGGCTTAATCTACACTATATGTCATGCAAACGAAAACAAACGTACATCAACCAGGAAAAAATCTCCCATCGCGTCTTTATAGTTATTTATTTCCAGTAAATAGAAATTTCATATTTTCCCAGAACCGGCCAACGTATCCAGGCAACAATTCTATAACAATCCACCGGTAAAAATATTGATAAGTTGTAAGGTCCACTCGAGGTAAAGAGCTACGGAGCAATAGGTAAGACGTATAGATTATGGAGATATGCGGGGAAGATAAAGGTTAATCCCAGACTTGAACAGATTAAGTTGATCGGTGAAGCATCCTCTTGGGAGTCGGTTCTACTATGGTGAGGCTCGTAAGAAGAAGCTGTTCGAATGGAACTTACATCTGACCAATGAAATACGAAGGTAATGAAGCTGGTTCTCTACAATGTGCGTGTCATGGCGGGTCTTAGCTGCGAAGGCTGGAATTGGTGGATCTAAGGAATGCAGTTCATCTGATCACTTTGCATGGAAATAGCGATAGAACAGCGAGAAGCTAGCGACGTTTCGTCTGTGAGAGAGGGGTTGTGGGGTTGGAAATAATTCATCATCCAAAAGGACACTTTTAGTCTCTTTCTAGATTAGAAAGTGAGAACTGGCCAGCTCCTGCCGAAATATGACAGTAGTACTCCATTTTTGGCCTGATCTAGCTCTTGTAAAAGATAGCAGTAGGAGTCAGGTACTTACTGGTGTGGTACAAGGGACCGATCATTTTTCCAGCATATGTAGCAATGGATCGTATGTACGAGTTCCACTTGATGTGTGAGTTTAGCTTAAATCCTAATAGGCGCTCAAGATACGAGGCCTCCCCTTAGAGGGATTCCTTTCATCTCGATGTGTGAAAATTCAGGGTTCGCTTTGTAATGATGGAACGTCACTAGTTTTTTCAGAGTTTAATATGACCAGTCAGTTTTCCCCCACTGAGCTGTTAGAGCAAGGTCAGAAGAGAGATCAGCTCCCTATCAGGCTCTGACCCTCTAGAGTTTTGGAGATGCACCCATGTACCGTTGTATTCTCAACATACACGTGGAGCCCACTTTAACACATTATGCACGATGGATGTTGATGTTATAATAAGGATGTGTCTAGCCCTCCTTCCTTACCAGAAAAAAAACCTGGTGGAGGAACCGGTTTAGTAACCGATGACCCAAACATGCGTCAAATAGTACTGCATTATATGGTGCCAGTAACACTCGCAGAATGATCATATAGTAATAACCTGATTATATATAATAGTAGTAAGATCCGTCTACCATTTTACAGCTCTTGTCTTTAGTCTTGTTGGGTGTCTAGCCACCCTTTTCCCGAGAACAATATGGCGGTGGGAATTGGTGTAGTCATCGCTGACCCAAACATACGGAAGATAGTACTAGATTAGATGATACCAGTAACACTCGTCGAGTAACGTGGCATGATCGTTGTCTACGAAAAAATTAAAAAAAATGATTTTAAAATAGTTACGTCCGTAGCCGTTCTTGCTGACTAGATAAGAGGAAGATTTTGAAAATTCACACGTTTCAATGATGGAAACAGGAATAAGGTATCATAAATTTTCAAAAAGGGAAAGAGTTTCCATTTGAGCATAAAAAAGTCTTTTACATTGAGGTCATAAACTTTTTCAAATGTTTTGAGTAAAATTCAAGCCCAACAACAGTTTTTTTGTATGAGAATAGCATTTTGTTCGAACTACTTTTCTTGTTTAAATATACCTTCATCATCATCAACCTCTTGACTTTTGTAATCGTGGGGCGGATCTGAATACAGAAGCCACACTAACTCTTTTCCACAACGGTGTATTAACGAGCGGCCATCTGGAATTCTAGTAAAGTTCTACTTGTCCATTTTTTGACATTGTCCAGCCAGTTTTTGCGTTGGCGTCCTCTCCTACGTCCACCTTCAACGGTGACTTGCATAGTGGTCTTGCACAGGCTGTCGTGCCTTGTAATGTGTCTAAACCATGCCATTTTTCTCCATTTGACAATGGCAAGAAGAGGTTCATGTTGTCCCACAAAACTTTCAACCATTTCCCACAAAAACTCATTGTTTTTTAATTCCCAATAGAAAATGCCAAGGAGTTTTCTCATGCATTTGTTCTCAATCGCTTGGATTCTTCTCACTGTGTCTGCCAACAGTGTCCACGTTTCAAATCCATATAGGAAAATGGACACTACCAGCGATTTATAGAGTCAGTAATTTGTTTGAAAGCTTATTTTGCTCCTCCATATTTTTTTCAATTTGACTATGGCTGTCAAGGCTGCAATGGTTGCAACAATCCGTGTGCGGACTTCCAAGTTGCAGGTACCATCTTTAGACAAGATTGCTCCTAAGTACTTCAAACTAGACACTTCCTCCAGTGAATTCCCATTAAATATACCTTCCTGGTTATTAATTGGATTGCAACTTGGAGTTTTTGCAAGCCAATCTACAATCATGAAGCACTTAATTTGAAACAATTAATCAGTAGCACCGTTTATAGCCCCGCTATCCTCCTGAAATGTAAACTTTTATTGGCTGTTGGCACAACGGAGAAGACACATCTTAAACAGTTTTATTTAAAACTGAGCGTTTTGTTTTTCTTACATAAACACAAATTCAGTTGTATTCGTAATTAGAAAAAATTCTCAGGGATTCTCCATCAAAAAGACTTTTCAGAAAAAAAAATGACTTGCTCGTCTTTTTGAAGATCTAGTATTCAAACTGGACATTCTAAACAAATCATCTCCTCAAAGAGAACCACACTTTTCCTATATTTAATATCCCAGTTTTCTTTTAATTCAATCAATGCGCTATTTCCTGTTCTAAGAGTAAAATTCACTTTTTATGCACCCAGACGACGTTGAAAACTGTGGTCACTTTACAGGATTTTCGTTACTGGGTGCCATACATCGGCGCGTTTCAATTATGTATAATATCGCTATGAATTATGAACAACTTACTCCAGGCAGAATCAATACTGAATGCTACGAAACTGCATTTACAATTAACTTACCATCTCTTCTATTAGTGTGTTTCTTAAATTAATTATATATTTCACCGCTATAAATTATGAATCAACTAACCAACGTTGAAGGGTAGGACACTTTTGTTTTTTAATCATTTCACCTAAAGCATGGCAACAGACTCACTGAGACTGAAAACATCTGAGAAAATTGAGAGGGCAATGAAAGAAAACGGTTCAAGGAGTTAAAAGATGAAGATTGACGTTCCACTTACATTTTTGAAGATTGTAGTTGACAGGAAAGGAAGCAGCTGGAAGAGAGTTCTAAAATCGTGAAGTGCGAGGAAAGAAATTATTAACAAAGAACATATGTTTGCATCTAACAATTTCAACAGTAAAAGAATGAGACCTATCTACCAATCTAGTACCGTGCATCAATTCTTGCAGTCGAGGTACCATAATGGTAAGGTCATCAAAGAAATTATCATGAATCTATTTGTAGAAAATGTACCGATAAGTTACGTTACGACGGTTGCAAAATGACTGAAAACGAAATGTCAGGACATGACATATAACATGTCAGATTCTTCTTTGAATTTACGAATGATCACTAAATACGTAGTAGAACCCCTAGACCATACATGGCATCAATTTCTAATGCACGGACAAATGGTAGATTTTGGAATTTTGTCTCCTTATGAGTTTTCGCTTGAGTTTTCCACCATCTGCAGAACGTCTTGTTTATAGCGATAAACTACATCTGGCAGCAAGGCCTCTGACCGGGTGGTTTTGAGGAGCGTAGAATCACCTCTTGCTGTTTTTCCCAGGTTTACCCCGAACCGTGGTGGTAGACCTGTTAGGGTCCCAGCGATGGGCAAATAGTAAACGCCCAAACTGAGGTCAATGCATGAAATATATAAAAATACATTAGAAATATATTTTCGTAGTAAAAAAAATTCCCAGCAATACATTATTAGTAAAAAAAAAATACCATCAATATATTACTGCAAAAATTTATCAAAGCTCGTAAGAAAGTAAAATTCCGAAATAATGATTTGCTACGCCGTTAAACAAACAAAAAAAAACTATCTGCAGTAGTTTGTTAACCAGCAAATAATAACCTTGCATCGTGTTTTTACAGATGATCAAAAATCGTTTTTGCATATCAGCAGAAAAAAACCGGAGATTATCACAAAATGAATTAATAAAAAATTATGACGGATTAAAAATAAATTAGAGATAAAGACATTATTTATATTATTCGGACTATTGTCCTCATCTTTGTCGCCATATTTATCACAACATTTCAGCCGTTGTACGCTCCGGCTTTCTTCAGGTGGTTGGAATTTTGAACTGAACCCTTTATTTCGCTCACTGGGTTAGACTGTTCTAGTTCTACGTGCCATGTTTGATGGATGTCAGCTATCAGTTATCTCCTGTTAATTTTCCCTCTGAAAGTTTTCCACAGCCTTAACTGGGTATTGAACTCACAATCTTTGGGTCTTGTCACTGGATCTAACCAATACCTTTATCCACTGTGCCATGTGTCCTTGAGGACACATGGCACAGTAGATAAAGGCGTTGGTTAGATCCATCAAACATGGCGTTGATTAGATCAAACATGGCACGTGGAACTAGAACAGTCTATCCCAGTGAGCGAAATAAAGGGTTCAGTTCGACATTCAAACCACCTGAAGAAGGCCGGAGCGTACAACGGCCGAAACGTTGTGATAAATATGGCGACAAAGATGAGGACAATAGTCCGAATAATGTAAATAATGTACATAATACCTCATCTCAGAAATATAGACAGACTCTAGAGATAAAGAAGATAAACGCAGTCGGTGCAGTAATGGATAGTGGCTCGGCTTGAGGAATCGGAGAGCCGAGTTCGAATTCCAGTATTATGTTCTAATACATTTGGGAGAGGTATGAATCCTCTTCTTCTTCTCCCCACAGTTTTGTGTAAATAGCAGGACAGACCGGGTTTTATAGTCTTGGATGGTAACTGGTCTCCCGCAGAAAGAAATGGCAACCAACTGGAGAAAAAAAATATCTGCCTCGTCAGTCATGTATCGAAAGATACATGATCGCCTAAGCGTTTATCACTCATGGCACATAACTGACTGACTAGTATCTGTGTTAATCTATTCATCTCTATCTATCTATCTATCTATCTATCTATCTATCTATCTGACTGTGTGTGCGTCTGTATAGAAACAGAAGGAAAACAAAGTATAAAATTGAGAAAAAACTTATTTAACCATCAGAAAATACATAAGAGTATAAGTGCCGCTATATTTTTTGTTTTTTCCGAAATTGAATAAACTTCCTTTTAGTGACCCCGAACAATAAGTGAACCTTATATTTCGTTGTCAAATGTTTGAATGTCATGTGCGTAACACGAAAACATACAATGAACATATTGTAGAAGATCCACAGCTACTCTTCCTAAGAACTTGTCAATATAGTATCTGACATGTGCCAAACATTGCCCGACATTTTATTTACAGTTCAGTAGCAAGCAAACAATAAACGAAAAGTTGAGTGGTACGCGTTCGTGCATACACATTCGCTCACGACTCTCTATTGGATAATGCTGAATGACATCCTCGAGGCGACCATAAATATTGAGTAGTGAGTTCAAACCCTTACTGAAGGTTCTACACGTGTGGTATTATGTCAGAATAAGATTACAGGTATGAGAAATGTTATAGTGGAAGACCTAAGTAGATCTATTTTCATAGGCCTACCTAAGAAGCCAAGATGCAAACGAATGTGAACTCCATCGGTCAATCAGCTGAATGTGACATATAACAAAACTTGTCATCCGAATTCTGATTAATAGAGAGCGCACCAGAATTAGACCGAATATTGGATAAAAACAGTACGAGTCCGTTAAAAACACTGAGAAAAGTACGATATTTAGGTTTAAATATCAGAAAGAATAATAGAAATGTAAAAGGATATAAACCCTTATTTTATAGATTATTCAAAAGCATATAATAAAGAACATTACAAAAACCTGAAGACGCATTGAGATAGCAAAATATGTTCATTTTAACTAAACGTTTGTCATGTGAAATTTTAAGGCTTTTTAAACATGCTGCACATAGAGTAGACAGAGCTATGTAGCTTTGGTTGGCACTCTGCCAAACCAAAGATCACTCTGATTTTTAAACCGAGGTAGATGCTGCTCCGTGATGAAAAGCCTTCAAGAAGCCAATGGTTTCGGCCATGTAAAGAGCAGATGAGCTACGGTTAATAGAAAGAGGAGATTCGAGACGATCCGACGTACCGTTTTGAGAAAAATGGATGTGCGGGTGGTGTAATAGAAAGCGGTTCAGATTAAGAAAGCAGATAGCAGAGTTCGAATTCCAGTATAGTTCGTTTTATTCGCTTCCGCGAGAATACCCATGGCAAAGGAATGACTCCATCTCTGCGCCACCTCGCAGATTGTGCCCTCTAAGCTGGCAACCAGCCCAGGAGAAGCACCACTCTGAATTTAAATCCGTAATGTCCATGATACCCGTTTCTCACCAGGATGAGGATAGGAAAAATCTAAGCAAAAACGTTTTATAATAATAAAACGTTTGCTTTGGTTTGGTTATTTAACGGCATATCAACACATTATGGGTCATTTAATGCCTAAATTTTATTTTCTTGTAAGATTTGGTATATTTTTTTTCCAAAAATGTATTACTAGTAATTATTAAATGTTTTTTTTTTTTTACTATGAAAATGTATTGCTGGTAATTTTTAAATGTTTTTTTTTTACTATGAAAATGTATTGCTGGTACTTTTAAATTTTTTTTTTTTTTTACTATGAAAATGTATTGCTGGTAATTTTTAAATGTTTTTTTTTACTATGAAAATGTATTGCTGGTACTTTTTAAATGTTTTTTTTTTACTATGAAAATGTATTGCTGGTACTTTTTAAATGTTTTTTTTTTAATATGAAAATGTATTGCTGGTAATTTTTAAATGTTTTTTTTTTACTATGAAAATGTATTGCTGGTAATTATTAAATGTTTTTTTTTTTTTAACTATGAAAATGTATTACTGGTAATTTTTAAATGTTTTTTTTTTTTTTTTACTATGAAAATGTATTGCTGGTAATTTTTAAATGTTTTTTTTTTACTATGAAAATCTATTGCTGGTAATTTTTCCAAATACACTTTTATATTTTCATATTTTGATCCCAGTTTCTGGGGTTCACTATCTGCCCATGGCTAGGACCCTAACAGGTGCTACCACCCTGTGTCTGGGTGAACGTGGTAACAACAGCAATTAAGAGGTAATATTAAATCGTGTGACGAATGATCGCGTCTGTCTAAGCAGTGCGGGGCTAAAAATCATTAAAAACTCCACATATTGAAAGTTCGTCAAAATATAAAGCTACTAGAGCAGGATGTGGCCAACGCTGCCACATCTGCGCAAGATAATTAACCACACAGGAGGTGGCCAACATTGCCGCATCTACGCAAAAGAATTAAACACACCTGCCACACCTAAGCTACGCTTAGAAAATCTCCACCATATATGCTAGTATGAATGTACGCCCTTGTGTAAATTAATTGAAACAACTGTTTTAGTTTACTTTCTTTCACCATACGGTCAGTTTTAGACCCACTGGAGTGACAGGCTGTAATTGATTTCTATTTTTTCCTCAGATTAGGTCATTCGCAGTAGTGTGCTGTAATATGAATCTATTTTCGGGGTGTATGATGAAATTTGTTTGACCTTGAAAAATATTGCATCATCTGTAATTACATCAAATCTTTATCATGCCCAGACACTGTTGTCTCGACTGCCGATTATTTGTCCTACGGCTATTGTCTGTGATGGAAATTACTCCAATGAATCATATGAAAATTGTAACACTGCAAGGAATGACTTCATGGAATGGACATATAAAGTACTAACATGAGCACTGGGTCATGTTTCATTGGAAAAATACGAAACAAAGTAAATAATAACGGAATTATTCGTTTTACTCCAGTTAATTTGCGCAAGCGTACACATGACTTGTGTAACGATTATTTATTTTTAATATTTGCTATTTTATTTTTGGTTTGGTACTTCAGACTGCATAAATTGTGTGTGAGTGAATGTAGAAAGATTGTGTAGTGCCTCTCTTCGAAAATGGAAAAGAATTGGCTGATAAGAAAAATCAACGTTCTAATTTCTGGTTTCGTAATTAGGTCTCGTGTACCGACCACTGGTAATAGCGATGAGAACACAACTTTCTCAGTCTCTACGCAGCACTATTTGTCCTTTTTTTTAAAAAAAATATCTTTACAATTACATAATAGAAACCAATGTCTATATTTCTGAGATGATCTATTGTAATTATTTACATTATTTACAGCAGTGTGAAGTAATATGAATCTATTTTTATTGATTTTTATCACGCCCAGACACTATTGTCTTGACTGTTGATTAGTTGTCCTACAGCTATTGTCTGCAATGGGCGTTACTCCAAGGAAGGGTACGAAAATTGTAACGCTGCACGAACACAACGGCAAGCCTTACCAGTGAGTAAAACAACGTACTATCGATTGGCTCGGAAACACTCCTGATTTATATCCAATCGAGATTCTATGGTCAATCTGCAAGGAATGACTTCTTTGAATGGACATACGAATTACTAACATGCGCACTGGGCTATGATTCACTGAAAAATACGAAAAAACATAAATAATAAAGGAATTATTCGTTTTGTTTCAATTGATTTGCGCAAGACTGTATGTTTGCATTGGTTAGATCGTCATCGTTTGGACTATGAAACCCGAGTTCGAATTTCACCATGGTCGATTTGTGACCTGTTGGGAAGTTCCTGAGAGACCATACTAAAGCCTTGTATTTGAAATTCTATATTTTTTGTTTCAACCTTCACGGCTTAAACCCACCATGTCACACCCATTGTAGCGATCAAACCTCATTTCCTTTCGTATTCCACTCAAACAGCTTCTTTCCCATGAACTGTTATTTTTTGGAACCAACCTCCTGGATGATGCTCCCCAGATCAAATAAGTCTAGAGTTAACCGTTATCTCCCCCATATATCCTCATAATCTGTGGCTCATCTGATTCGTCGTTTGAGCGTACCGCCCATGTTCAGTTACTGATCACGCCAGATTGTTTAGAAACTGGTCCATCCAGTATAGATATAGTATTAAATCCAATACAAATGTGTAGGAGCATGCGTCTGCAGCAGGGATTATCTATCCACCCGAACTGATGTATAACGATTTTCCAAGCGTAGCTTAGATGTAACACAAGGCCGAAAGTATGGGGCACCCAGTGAAGATCGAACTCACTATTCAGTCGTAATTTTTCTAGCGAGACAAGGTTGCTAACCATTACACCGCCTCGAGGCGCCCAAGACATAGTGAATTTCCAAGCGTAGCTTAGATGTGGCACAAGGCCGACACTATGGGGCACCCAGTGAGGATCGAACTCAATACTCAGTTGTAATTGTTCTAGCTAGACAAGCTTGCTAAACATTACACCGCCTCGAGCCGTCCAAAACAGATTTTCCCAGCATAGCTTTGATATGGCACAAGGCCGACGGTATGGAGCACCCAGTGAGGATCGAACTCACTATTCAGTCGTAATTGTTCTAGCGAGACAAGCTTGCTAACCATTACGCCGCCTCGAGGAGTCCAAAACAGATTTCCAAGCGTAGCTTAAATATGGCACAAGGCCGAATGTAGGGGGTAACCAATGAGGATCGAACTCACAACTCGTAATTGTTCTAGCGTGATAAGCTTGCTAACCATTACACTGCCTTCAGGTGCCCACCCGAGCTGATGTATATATTCGGAATTGCGTAGCCAATCATTATGGCTGAATATATAGGGAAATGCATAGTATCTATTGAGTTTGGTACTATCGGGTACGGTACAATCCGTGGTTTCAGGCATGTTATGGGACCTTGGAACATATCCCCGCGGAACTATTATATTTTGATGGTATTCTTATGAAAGACAATTTGCGTCGATATTTGCGCAATTTAGTTTAATACATCGGAAGCCCAAGTAGCGAGAGAATACAAATAAGAAAACTGGATTCTGTCAATGTTCCGAGTGGTGGAGGGTGTGCCTGACTTAGAAATCAACATTGGCATTCTAACTAGCCCCACTGACTACCTAAGGCCCCGAAGATTCTGAAGGGAAATATATAACTGTCTCGGCAATAAGTCATCCCACGAGTAGAGATTTATTCTAGACCAATTTCTTCGGACAGAAAAATCGAATGTTTGCGCCATTCTACACAGAGGTTCTTACTGTTTAAGTAACAAAGTCTTGGATATGTTCATTTTATATTTTGTTTTGCGTTTCTAAGCAGAGGAAAATCATTAAAAACCAACCGCTGTTGTCCCTGAGAAACAAAAAATAAATATTTTTATATAAAGGAATTATATTTTGGAAGGGTTGATTGCGAGGAATATGTTTTTAAGGTGTTATATATATATATATATATATATATATATATATATATATATATATATATATATATATATATGCCCATACCGTGTGTAATAGCAAAATTATCCAAATCGTGTAACAGCATAATTGTCCATCCCACAAAATGTTTAATATCTAAAAGTGAGTTTTTTTTTTCATAAGTTTTCAGACAAGACGTTTAGCCATCTTGACACAATTTGTCGCAAGAATCACTTAAAAAACTTTGAGTAATTCAGTTAAAAAGAGAACAGGTTGTGTCTTCACAAATGAGCAATAGGGAGAGGAAAAAGATCATTCAGCCCTTCAGTAATGGTACTAACATACTCTGTACCAACATACTCTGGCATCCAACTTCAAAGCTCCTTAAGAAACCATTAAGTGAACGGTGAATAAGTTTAAAAAGAGGGAACAGCAGAAAGGTGTAATGGTTCAGAAGGTCACAACAGGAATAGAGATCATCATTTAAACTTAGAGCGAAGGAGATCAATTAGAAAAGATCCAACTCAATCCATATGACATTTGGCACGAGAGAGAGAGAGAAGTTTCAGCGATGACAGTCCAAAGAGGAATGAAAAAAGACTTGAAAATGAATTCGTACGTGAAACGTGTGAGGTTCTTTGTTACTCTAGGACAGAAAGAAAGTTATAGAGGGTGAATGAGATGGGAAATGAATCTGGAAAAAAGGTTTTTAAAAAAAGAAAGCGCTACAAACATGAAAGTCTGTCGAAAAAAATCGCACAGATGCAGGTTTGAAGCCCAAAGAAAAAACCCCGATACGAGTAAACAACTAACAAAAGCGCTCAATACAACCGTAGGCTTACTTTCCCTGACGATCCGTTTAGGTGAAACCTAGGTAGGTTTGTCTGGCTCACGAGGTGTATCTAGGTCTGCTCTACGGTTGTATTGAGCTCTTTTTGTTAGTTAGTTGTTTCTCGAATCGGGTTTTTCTTTGGGCTTCAGACCTGCATCTGCGATTTTTTTGTCGGCAGAAGTTCATGTTTGTAGCTCTTCTTTTTAAAAACTTTTTTCCTCGAGATTGATTTGATTATTAGCAAATCAAAAATTCGAGTGTTTTTCGAAACGAGTCTAGTTATCTATCTATCTATCTATCTATCTATCTATATATATATATATATATATATATATATATATATATATATATTGGTTTTCAGGTATTTTAATCTCGGAAGGATAGGTTGCCCTCCCCCTGGAGAGATTGGTTGGCTCAGCATCTTGATTTGACTGGTAGTATATTTTACAAACTACAGCTACCGACCGCTTGATGATTGTGTGAAAGGACATGAAACTAGAAATCATGTCGGTCACTGCCCACCTGGAATTTGACTTAAAGTATATATATATATATATATATATATATATATATATATATATATGCCTGATTGAATAAATTACAGACATTATGTTTGCTAATTTTTAACAAAATCCGTTCATACTCACGAATAACCTTCCGTGTATTGATATTAAAGGACGAGAGAAATTTGCTATAACTGTTTAAATTTCTTTTATTTTCATTTCCCAAGTACTTTCGATCTTCTTCCAAGATCATCTTCAGTGGAGCAAGTAGTACAAACCTATATGTTTTTTTTTAACTTTTAAATGCAAACGGTTGACAATGTGCTGAGCGTCCCTTTGAACGTGAAAAAATCATCCGTTATGGAATTTTTTTTCCTCTATGTTATAATAAATTCAAGCTGCATATCTTAAAAGCAACTTAAATTTTTAAAAAAGTCAAAGCCGGCAGTGAACAGAATTAACTATGAATACTACAGTAATGTTCTGAAATGCTTAGAAAGGAACTGTCCAAGACATTATAACACAGCCGGCTTTAATTTTTTAGTATAAATTGCTTCTAAGATAAGTCATGAAACTCTGTGTAGCTGAGTAGCAGTAATATTGAATTAATTATATTATTATATTGTATTTTGGAGCTGTGGACTTTGGCATTGAGCCTTCAATTTATTTTCCATTTTAAACTTTTAGCTTATTTTAAGTTCTAGCTTTTTTTTTTTTATATATATATATATATATATATATATATATATATATATATATATATTATTGTTCAAATACATATATATATATATATATATATATATATATATATATATATATATATGAACAATAAAAATATTAAAAATTAAAATCTTCCTTCGTTGTTATTATTTCATTTAGTTTCGGCCAACATGGCCATCATCAGGAGAAAAATAATTTTCTGCTTGCTGGTAGCAGTGAACTACAGAAATGAATGTCTTGAAGAAAATTAACTTTTGTATGTAGTTTTATTTTCAATCTCTCTCTCTCTCTCTCTCTCTCTATATATATATATATATATATATATATATATATATATATATATATATATATATATATATATTGTTTTCTTTTGCTCCCTCCCGTTACTCTCCTGACTAAACCAGGGCGTGTAGTACGCGCTGTGGCGCAGTTGTAGCTCAAATTTCGTGGGAGGCATACGTAGCTTTGTCTTCTTCAATGTGTCCTGTCGCTTCCCCTATCAAAAATGCATGTTTTCATGATTTATATTTTATATATCAGTCAATCAGTTATGTGCCATGAGTGATACACGCTTAGGCCATCATGTATCTTTCGATACATGACTGACGAGGCAGATTTTATCCCGCAGTAGGTTGTCATTTCTTCCTGCGGTAGACCAATTGCCATCAAAGGCTATAGAACCCGGTCTGTACTGCTATTTACCCATCGGTTGGGGAGAAGAAGAAGCTTCATACCTTTCCCAAGGGTAAGAGTATGTAAGTGAATGTAATGGATTTGACTGGAATTCGAACTCGGCTCTCTGATTCCTCAATCGGAGTCGCTATCCATTACTCTAACGTGCCTGCCTATTTAATATATAATAGATCAAGAATAAAAAATATAGGATTTTCCCAACCATGTAACAACAAAAGAATCCTACGTTGCAACCACATTAAACACACCAATTCGTTCACTAGTTCAGTTACTAAAACTGCTTTCAAAATCTACCACAACTCTAACTGCAGAAACCATGACATAATTTACTTATTAGAATGCACAGAAGAATATGTGGGAAATTCTAAATCGCCTATAAACTACAGAATTAATAATTATTGGAATCGGATTAATTCGGCTCTACACGAAAGATTATTATCTGTAGGACACCATTTCCGCCTAGAAAAAATGTTTTTAATAACCATGTAAAATTCACTATTATTGAAAGAATAGAAATAGTCACAAAAATGAGCTTAGAAAAATCCTAGAAGAACATGAAGACAAATGGATTTTGTGCCTCAAAACACTTTGTCCGGACGGACTTAACAACAGACGAAAAACCATAGATAGAATTAGTGTATAATCCCATAGATCAACCCTCCACCCATATTTCTGAACCATCCAAGACAGGTTGTGGTCTATATTTAGTCGTCCCCCCACGAGGGCGTCATGTGGCACAAGGCCTTTTTAACGTGGGCATTTCCTAGCCATTAGGCTCGGCCAAAAAATAGCCCATTTGAACCCGTATAAACGGGTTCAGGGCCGGTTTTACCTCCCCGAAGGAGACTCCGCCCTTCGGCGTAGCCTCTTTCGGGTTCCTCCCGCCCGAAAGCAGAGAGTTGAACCGAACCATCACTCAAGACTTGAGCGACGGACTCAGTGATTTTCCAAGCGTTGCTCAGATGTGGCACAAGGCCGAAAGTATGGGACACCCAGTGAGGATCGAACTCACTACTCAGTCGTAATTGTTTCTAACGAGACAAGCTTGCTAACCATTACACCACATCGAGGTGCCCAAAGATTTTCCAAGCGTAGCTTAGATGTGGCACAAGGCCGAATGTAGGGGGCACCCAGTGAGACTCGAACTCACTACTCAGTGGTAATTATTCTAGCGAGACAAGCTTGCGAACCATTACACCGCCTCGAGGTGCCCCAAGACAGGTTGTGGTCTCCCACATACACACAAAAATATATACACATACACCTCACCCCCCCTAAAATAACTAAGGGATAACATACACACACATCCCCTTCGCAGCAAACAATAAAACTATCAGAATTATTAAAGAG
>CAHIKZ030005377.1:2372500-2385000 GCA_903632075.3 Acanthosepion pharaonis
ATTTCTTCAAATGAAAATGTCCTATTAATCTTCTTTGGGAATGGTAAACCTAAATTTAATATTTTCCAATTAAAGGAGTAATTTTTCTTTATTAAAATTTAAAGCGAGCCTCAGATTTTTTAATTATTCTACAAGTGCGCCCCGAAGTAAAAATGGTTGAGAAAAACTGATCTATGCAAAAAACGATTAAGAAAAACTTATCGATACAATGATTAAGCAAAAACTGACAGCAATGATTAAGAGAAACTGACCTATACAAAAAATGATTAAGAAAACCTTATCTATACAAAAAACGATTAAGAAAAACTTATCTATACAAAAAATGATTAAGAAAAACTTATCTATACAAAAAATGATTGAGAAAAACTTATCTATACAAAAAATGATTTAGAAAAACTGACCTATACAAAGATGATTGAGAAAAACTTATCAATACAAAAAATGATTAAGAAAAACTTATCTATACAAAAAATGATTGAGAAAAACTTATCTATACAAAAAATGATTAAAAAAACTGACCTATACAAAAAATGATTGAGAAAAACTTATCTATACAAAAAACGATTAAGAAAAACTTATCTATACAAAAAATGATTAAGAAAAACTTATCTATACAAAAAATCGAAAATGATGAGAGACAAAGATGTGTCTATTCAACTTCTACAGCGGTGCTATCGTAAATAAACTGGAGTCGCCATCAGAATTCATTATCACTGGTCTATAGTTTTACAATGGCGTTCACCCCGTACAAAGCACAAGAGCTATTCAAGGTAGAGGGTACAGAGTAAGAAACATTTTATGGGTATATGTGAAGAAGGTAAAGGTTAACCCAGGACTTGAACAGGTTAAGTTTGTATTGATCGGGGCGGAAACGTCTTCTTGGAATTCAGTTCCATAAGGCAGCGGTTCGTGGGGAAAGGTTGCTCGAGTAGAACTTACTTCTCATCAATGAGATACGAAGAAAATGAGGATGGCTTGCCACAATATGCCTGGCATAGCGAGTCTTAGCCATGAAGAACTGATAAAACTAATGAATGTAGTTCGTCTGAACACTTTCCATGGAAATAGCAATAGAGCAGTGAGAGGCTTGCGACCTTTTGTCTGTGCGAAAGGGGTTGTGGGGTGGGAAATATTTCATCACCCACCAGGACGCGGAGAAGTTTCTGGACTAGGTCGAGACTGGAAAGTGAAAACAGGGCAGCCTCTGTTCATATATAGCAGTAGAACTTCATTTTCTTCCTTATATGGCTCTTGTAAGCGCAGAGGATAGCATGAGAAGTCAGATACTTACTGGATCGTTACAGGAAATCTTAACAATATAAGACATGTAGATGATGTTATTTTGAAGAACGAAAAAAAAAAAAAACTACAGGACATCCGAGACAGGGCGGTAGAAGAAAGCGAGAAAAAAGGGCTAACTATCAAAGCAAGAAGACATAAATTATGGTCGTCAGCAAGAGAAAAAGCTCAAGATGCAAGTTACGAATTGGAGATAAAAACATCAAGCAGGTGAAATGTTTAAATATATGGGGAGCGTTTTAACAGAGGATAAAAAATGTGAATACGAGATGCGAAAAGGTAATTGACTAGCGAAGGAGACTAAGCAAGTTGCTGAGAAACAAAAAGATTTTGTAAGTAACAAAGAAAAGTGTGCTGGATTGCTATGTGGTATCCATCTTCTTATATGGTAGTAAATGCTAGACAATCTCCTGCGGAAAAGGAAAAACATGTCGGAAATAATGAAGAATAGTCTTACGTGAGTGGAGCGGCGATGTCGACAGGGAGCCTTAAAGCGCGAACGCCTCATTCTCCACCGCTTTAGTAGCCTTCCATTTGGGTTGGCGGAAGAGTTGATAGAAGAAGCATGTTATAAAAAATCCCTACACCTCATACACGAGAGCCATATTGGCCGACAACGAAAAAATTTCTTGTTATTGTTCCTGTTTTTTATTACTACGGTTATCTGACCCTAGGGGAGAGGATCACAAAGGAAGGACGTTTTCTTTTGTAACCCGGTCATTCATCAATTATCTCCACATTGGTCTTTCAGTCGAATTCATTTTCGACAAACGAGAAGCAGTAGAAATATGGTTCTACAGGAGACTGAAGATTCCATAGACAGGGCGAGTAAGAAGAAAGTCTGGAAGAAAATAGCAACAGAAAGAACACTTATACTCAGAATAAGGAAAAGATAATGAAATTCATTGGCACATAATGGGGAAAGAAGGCGTGGAAAATTTAGCCATCACGGGACATATTAATGGCAGGAGATATAGGGGTAATCAATGGGCCACTTACCTGACGAGCATGTGAAAATTCATGAAGGGACCTGGAGTAGGAGCTTTAGCTACAGGAGAAAATTTCTAAGAGCAACACGAGATAGGAAGTGACACGGCACAAAGAAAAGAAGAATCTTTCGCTATTCATACGCACCTAAGAATGTTTTTGTCACACTTACCATCGTCAGATTGCACTGATGTATAACCCACATTTTTGGGTGTCCTTTTTTTATGAAGAGGTTACGAATAATTTGGGGCCCAAAAGAATGTTTTTGTCACACTTACCGTCGTCAGATTGCACTGATGTATAACCCACATTTTTGGGTGTCCTTTTTTTATGAAGAGGTTATGAATAATTTTGGGCCCAAAAGATTTTCCAAAATGAGTTCTCATTTTGGGAAGCTGTTCGGACCGAGTTTTCAAAACCTATTCGTACTCGGCATGCTTTTGGCACACTGAATGATTTTAAAACCCTAACTCGGCACATAGTCAACAAAAGGTTGCCGAACCCTAGTCTAGAGAATTCAACAGTATTCACTAAAAATGCGTAAACGAAAACTTCAGAAATCCAATCGCCCAAAAGCCGATAAAAAAAAAAAGAAATAAACAGTTACCTTAGATTTTTTAAAAACTTGTTTCTGCATTTTCTGTGCTGTATTGTAATTGAGTAGAAACACCGGCTCCTTGCTTCGGTGGGAAATACACATTTAGATTAAAAAACATGACTATGAGATGATTGAAAAGAAACTCGCAATTTTATGTATGTGCCCAGCCAGTAGACTTGACTTAACACCCTGTGACTATTTTGGGGGGGGGGTTAAAAGAACAAGTCTACTCTACCAAACCAAGACTTTGGAAGAACTTGAAGAGTAAATACAAGAAGTTATGTCTTCCATGCCACAAGAGTACTTGGTGAAATCTATTTGGGATTGTGGGGAGCTATTAACGCCCATGTCCTGAAGGGACACGGCACATCGACTAAGGAAGAAAACTCCAGGACGAAGCACAAACTGAGTGAATTTGAAAATTTGTGAACTAGAAAATTTGTGGAGAATGCAACACAAACAACTAAGGACGATGAATTCGTTTGGGTGAGATATTGGAAAGAAAAGGCATTTGTCTGGGAAAATATATCGATTGCCGATGTTAATACATGGAATGCGGATTCTTAAGTTTCAAATGCGGACAATTCTGGGATGGGAACGTGCTTCTGAATTTCTCAAAACTGTCACTTGAAGACTAACACATGTTTTGCTTCATGCAACACTCCTTGTCTGGTCAGCGCTTCCAGATATTTCAAGATAATGGTAATTTCCTGGATTCCAAATTGGAGTAATTCATTTAGGATGACATAGACAATTTATCTGCAAAATTCCATAAGCGTCATAGAAATCCTCCAAGAGAAGACTTTGATATGTGAATAACAATCATTTGGATTTATATAAATATAATAATTTGTCAAGAAATGAAAAATTTCTTTGCAACAATCTAACAACTTACAACAAATCCACTTGTATATTTTTCCTTTAGTAGTTAGACTGTTGTTCTTTCTTCTTCTTCTCTGCCGTGTCCCTTCAGAACGTAAACGATCAAGGCTCTCCACAACTTCCCTTCTTTGTAGCTCTAAAACGCTTGTCTTTTTACTACCCGTCCACTCCGTTCTGCCAACTATTTACACTGATGTAGTTACTCGCTTTCTCTCTGTGTCCTTCTCGTTTTCAATATGCCTTGTGAATGTCAAATTCTCCGATCCCTCTTTACACGTGATAGAAATTTCAGCTTTCTCTTTCTGATTCTAAGTTCAGTTTGTTACCATTTTTCTTAAGGCTTTCTCGTTACTTGCATAATATATCCATAGAATTCTCAACATCTCTGTTTCTTTAAGTCACCTCTTCATCTGTGAGGAGATCTTCTTGTATTTACTGCCATACAGAAGGATTAAAAATATGACAACAATTCAGCACTTTTTTTATATTTCTGAGATGAGGTATTGTAACTATTTCCAGTATTGTTCGGACAATAAAGATGAAGACAACTGCCCGGACAATGTAAATAGTGTAAATAAATCAGCACTCTTTTCTTTGTTTCACACAAGAATCCATCGCTAAAATTGCAGGTAAAATGATCAGCTCCTTGTATCGTTTCACTAAGTACCTGGCTACTTATCTTTTATTTTTATAAGAGCCAGATTAAACTGAAGATTACATTCTGTTGCCATATTTGGGCAGAAGCTGCCCAGACCTCACTTTCCAGACATAATAGAGTCCAAAAGCGTCTCCGAGTCCTTGTTGGAGAAGAATTATTTTCCACACTCCAACCTCTTTCTTACAGGCGGGATTTGGCTAGTCTCTCACTGCCCTATCGTTACATCCAGAGAAAGTGCTCGGACGAACTGCATTCCTGGGTTCCACCTGGTCTAACCTTCACGACTAGTATCCGCCATGCTAATTACATCATACAAGCGGGATGTGGTGAGTCTCTCACTGCTTTATCGTTACTTCCAGAGAAAGTGTTCGAACGAACTACATTCCTTGGTTCTGCTAGTCTTAACCTTGACGGCTAGGAGCCGCCATGCTAGTTACATCTCACAGGCGGGATGTGGCAAGTCTCTGACTGCTTTATCGTTACTTCCATAGAAAGTGTTCGGACGAATTGCATTTCTTGGTTCCGCTAGGATTAACCTGAACGGCTAGGACCCGCCATGCCACTTACATAGTAGCAATTCCCCCACATTCCCTCTGTATTCCATTGGCAAAACGTTCCACTCGAACATCTTTTTTCCCGCGAACCACTGCTCCGTGGAACAGACTCCCAAGAGGATGTTTCCTCAGTCACTACATTCTTAACCGGTTCAAGTCTAAAGTTAAACGATTTCGCCTTAGTTGTCAATAGCCAGGTCTTTCAAGAAAAGTATGCTTAACAATGAATCTTACCCGATGCTTAAAATTGAATGATGGACTTTCCTTTGTGATACCTAGACTTTATGAATTTAAGCGCAGTACTAGATTAGCAGCAAGGTCTCATCATTTTACAATTGATTTGACTCGATATAACCGTAAGTTCTATGCTAACAGGTTCTTCTCGCTTGTGGGACTCTCTTTCGGCTTCTTGCTTCCCAGTCAATTTTAATCCTCAAAACTTTAAATTCAATGGCAATTGTTATCTTCTGTCTTCTTCATTCCTGTTCCCTCTACTGTTGTTTCTCCTTAATAGTATTTTTCTCATATTCTCTAACACTCAGTAACCATTTATCTCTTAGTGGCTTTATTGCTTTGCTTGGGGTGAAATGATTTAAAAATGCTATCAATAAAGATATAATAATATATATTTAGGAATTTTAAAAAGTTACCCCGTTTAATTATCTGTTTAGTATATTTATTGTTTTTCTCTCGCTTTAGAATTTTTTTCGGTTGTTTCTTGAAAAATGTGAGATCTTTAAAATGAAACGAGATGTGTCTGGGAGGGTAACGATTGTTTCCTTATTGTTGAAACTTGACTAATGCATGGAATAATAATACAACACAAAATGTACTTAGAACAAAATGTATTGAAACAAGAAAGTGTACACAATATTTACATATAGTCTTTTGTATATTCTTGGGAAGACCGTTCCTGGAGAATGTGTTGACTGAGTCGCTGTCGGGCAGAGTCTCTGGATTGAATCTCTTGATTCCTCCCTCTCTTCCCGGTACCAACCATATTTATATGGTCGGTACTCCACTATGCAAATTAGGTGGATCCTACCACAACACTTATCCGCATGATTTCTCCAGAAATGTCATTTTTCTTGTAGGTTTATTTAAAGAGTTTAATATTTCAGATTGATTAAACTTTTTCAAATTAATGCATATATTGTCTAAAGCAATTTCCAATGGCACGCAGCCGCAAATGACATCAGGAACTCCGAACCAATAACTACTACAACGCAAAGAAGATATTTAGCTGTTTCAATTTTAATACTTACTAAATTATATATACTATATATTACTATATAAAATATATTGTAGAACAAAAGACGACTTATAGCACTAATCCACAGTGTTTATCTGGGATCGGCCACCTATGGCACTCGTGCAACACGTGGTACGCCAAGCAATTTCCAATTGCACGCAGCTGCAAATGACATCACGAAGTCCGAACCAATAACTACTACAGCGCAAAGAATTTATTTAGCTGTTTCAATTTTAATATATATATATTAAAGTATATATCCTGTATATTACTATATAAAATATATTGTAGAACAGGTATATTAATCATGACTAGTATAAAAATACGTATGCAGTTGACATACTGAATGATTTTAAAACCCTAAGTCATTATATAGTCAGCAAAAAGTTGCCGACTCCTAGTCTAGATAATTGAACAGTATTCACTAAAAGTGCGTAAACGAAAACTTAAGAAAACTAATCGTCCCAAAGCAGATAAAAAAAGAAATAAACAGTTACCTTAAATTTTTTTTAAACTTGTTCCTGCATTTTCTGTGCTGTACTTTAACTGAGTATAAACCCCGGCTCCTTGCTTCGGTGGGAAATACACATTTAGATTTTTAAAAAAAACAAAAAAAACAAAAAAAAACATGACTATAAGATGATTGAAAAGTAACTTCCTGTTTTATGTAAGAGTGGCCAGCCATTTGTTCTGACTTAACAACCTGTGACTTTTTTCTTTGGGGTTGGTTAAAGGAGCAAGTTTACTCTACGAAACCAAGATTTTGGAAGAACTTGAAAATACAAGAAGTTATGTATTCCATACCACAAGAGTTCTTGGTGAAATCAGCTGATGCGATTCCTGTGCGGCTCGAGAAGCTGGTAGCCAAATATAGTGCCCCTATCGAATTTAACTAAAACTTTATGCGAAACGCTTTCCTCTCATATGCATTTCTTGTAAAAAATAATACTTAATAAATAAATTATAAGTATTTCAAAATGGGAGCTACTTTTCAATCAACCTATATATCATATTTAACTTGGTTTGTAATATTTGAATTTCTACAATGAAACAGGTTTAATTAATTTTTGACAAGAATTTCTCTCATTTTATTTCCTATTGCTTTTAACGTACCTTATTTTTTTTAATATTTATAACTAATCTTTATTTTTGATATTTGCTATTTTGTTTTTGGTTCGTCACTTCTGACTGCATAAATCTTGTGAGAGTGGATGTAGAAAGATTGTGTAGTGCCTGTCTTCGGAAATTGAAAAGGATTGGTTGATGAGAAAATCAACGTTATAATTTCTGGCTTTGTAATTGGGTCTCGAAAACTGACCACTGATAGTAACGAAGAAAACACAACTACATAAGTCTCTACGCAGTACTATTTGCCTTTTTTTAATATCTTGACAATTACATAAAAGAAACCTCTGTCTATATTTCCAAGATGAGCTATTGCAATTATTTATATTATTTCAATTGTTCGGACTGTCGTCCTCATCTTTATTGCCATATTCACGGTCCAGTGAATAAAAGCGTTGGTTGGAGACAGTAATATGATCCAAAAAGTACAAACAAATCTTGGAGAGTTGAGTGAAAGGTAGATAACTGAGATATCCGGAAGATGCATAGCACGTGGAACTAAAACAATCTGCCCTAATGGGCGAAATAAAGGGTTCAGTTCGAAATTTCAATCACCTGAAGAAGGCCGGGGCGTACAATGACTGAAACGTCGCGAATTTAGTAATAACGATAAGGACACAGTCCGAACAATGTAAATAATGTAAATAATTACAATACCTCATCTCAGAAATAGAGACAGATCCTGAAGAAGGCCGGAACTTACAACAGCCGAAACGTCGTGAATATGTCAATAAAGATGAGTACAACAGTCCGATCAATGTAAATAATGTAAATACATAATCTCAGAAATATAGACAGATCCTGAAGAAAGATCTTACAAGGGCCGAAACATCGTGAATATGGCAAGAAAGATGAGGACAACAGCCTGAACAATGTAAATAATATAAATAATTACAATACCTCATCTCAGAAATATAGACAGATCCTGAAGAAAAAAAAAAGTTAAGTAAAACAAATAAAATAGGTTAATACCGTATAAAAATTTAAAAAAATATATTAACAGTATTACGTTTTGGAGGTTTTTATTAATCAGTAGAGAAATGCTTGAGAGATCGTATGGGTTTTTGTAGCTTATTTTCAGGCTCTCTAATCTCTTTCGGCGATCGAAGTTCTTCTTAACGTTTCGACCGTTGCTGATCGCTTTCTCCTATTCCATGCGTCTTAATTCATCTTAGTCGACAAATGACAGTCGTCAGTTTTTGATTTTATTTCACAAGACGTGTCACAAGCCTTGAAATGTTTAAACCCTTTTAGCAGATGGATTCTTTCATTTCCTCCCTCTTCCAGATATCTGTGAGCAGGTTCAGGGATTTTGAGACCCTGTTTAAAATAACGCTTCAAATCTGCCTTTATAACATCTGAAACAAAAGGTACAGTTAAATAAGATCAATAATTGCATATAATAATAATAATAATAATAATAAACGGGAAAAAAACTGAAAGAAACTGGTATGAACACCACCCAGACCCGGTTACAGAGATAGGACCTGTTACAATTCTATGGGACTACAATACACACTGACAGAACAATCAAGGCCAACTTGAATATTGTTATTAAAGACCACAAAAAAAAAACGGTGCCTCCTTGTTGATATGGCAGTCCCTGCTGACTGCAATGTATCTTTGAAGATATTCAAAAAGCTGTCAAAATACAAGAACCTTGAAATAGAAATCTCGAAAATGTGGTATATGGGAACATCAACAATCCCTGTTGTAGTTGGAGCCCTAGGACTGGTTGGAAAAGATTGCAGTAGACTAATTGAAGGGATTCCTGGAAGTCCATGCCTCAAGGAGATACAAAAAATTGTTCTGACAAGTACGGACCACACTTTACGAAGGGCTCTATCTCTGTAATTTTTTTTTTTTGTAAGTGGAAAGTGTCATGATGCCATTTCTAACCTTAGATCCCTGGGCGGGATCCGGAAAAAAATGTGTAAACGCCAGAAATCAAAGAACTTAATAATAATAATAATAATAATAATAATAATAATAATAGTATAGCTGAATCGGATCAGATGTGTACTTGAATTGTATTGCAACAAAGGTTCGTAAGAAACGAAAATATTTCTGATACACCTGAATAATAATAATAATAATAATAATAATAATAATAATGAATAAGTGTACCAATAGTAATCGGAACTCTGGGGCCTCGTGTGGAAAGAAATGGACAATTTTACTAACAGTGTCCCAGGTAACATCAACATACAAGTTGCCCAGAAGATCGCCCTACTAGAAACATCTCACATACTAAGAAAAGTGCTATCAATTAAATGACAGTTCTCCTATAAAGCCTAAGGACCATTAGTTTGGACCCGGCTCTACAGGATACAAAGCAAGAAACTTAACACACGAACAATAATAATAATAATAATAATAATAATAATAATAATAATAATAATGGCTGGAGGGAAATCACTGATATTAGGAAAGAAAGAAAGAAAGAAAGAAAGAAAGAAAGAGAGAATGAGAAGAGAAGAGAGAAAGAAAGGAAGAAGAAATAAAGGGAGTAAAGAAGAAATGAAGAGTGAGAAGAGCAGTTACTAAGAAAGGAAAAGAGAAGAGAAGGGAAAGAAAAAAGAAAGGAAGAAACAAAAAAAACAAAGACAGAAAGAAAAGATAAATAAATAGGTAAAGAAAATAAAGAACGCATGTGAAAAGAAAGAAAGAAAAAAGAAAGAAAGAATGAAAGAGAAAAAGAAAAAAGAAAGAAGGAAAAAGAGAAAGAAAAAAGAAAAAGAGAAAATGCTAAAGGAAGAAAGAAAATGCGAAAGACTCAAACAAGAAACAATGAGAAGATAGGTTACTAGAGAAGTAAAAGAAAGAAAGAAAGAAAGAAAGAAAGAAAGAAAGAAAGAAAGAAAGAAAGAAAAAATAGAGAACGCGTGTGAAAAGAATGAAAGAAAGAAAGCCTACGGCAAAAAAAGAAAGATAGAAAGGTAACTAACAAGAAAAGAGATAAAATGAAGGGAAGAATAAATAAAGGAAGCAAATGAGAAACGAAAGATGAGAAGAGAAGTTACAAGAATAGATAGATAGATAGATAGATAGATAAAATAAAGAACGCGTGTAGAAAAATGGAAGAAAGAAAGACAAAGGAGGTGAGAAATTAAGGATAAGAGAGATGAAGTCATAAAAAAAAGTCAAAGAAATTAAAGTCGGAATTTAGGAAAGCAGCAACGTAGAGAGGACACCATTCGTCTTGTATTGCCATCCATCTGCCTCTGCAAATCCAGAGCTGATTTAAGTCATGATTCAGTCGCCATGAAGTAGGTTTCGTTTTACCGGACGTTACCTGAGCAAGAATATCGAAAGGGATGAGGTGCCCCAAGGCCGGATTAACTGACCGATACATAAACACAAGTGTTTTCTTCCATCCCGACTGTATAAAGATAGCAATGTTTACATAACCAAGATTTCTTTACTAAAAATATACGCAGTTAGTCGCTTGTTTACTAACTTCCGTTCGTCGCATGTTTACTTACTCTACTTTGCACTCCCAATATTCGCTACGATCAGTACAGAAAGTAATTTATAAAATCTCCAGTTCCCAAGATGATGCCAAAATATACACACCATATTTAAGTCGAAAACAAATTGTCTTGTATTGTCTATCTCGTAATGTAATCCGATTTTAACCACCTGAGATAGTTTGGGATGACATCATATCACTGAAATATTACTTCAGTCAATCCAGGATTTTACCTGTTTTCACGGGTTTTGTCATTCGCTTTATTTATTTAGTGCATTTTGAACCGCTGTAGTCACCACCACTCTCCATCTCACAATTGTGGTTCACGGTGACACTCAAGGCAGAATAGTGCGGTCGTATGCCCGTTCCTTTTACGCCGGGGATGTTGAGGCAACTCCGTCCATCTTCTCAGAGGTGAATTTACTTTTGAAGTATTCTAGCTTTTGTGTAAACATGCAGAACCGAAAAGTGGTTTTAATTTAGAGCTTCCTTCTCCTAGACTGGTTGCCACCCACTATTTTATCCATAACTGGGGAACGAAGAGATGGATTTATACACAAAAAATAATTCATAATTCATAGGTATTAGCGAATTGCATTATAAGTGAATTTAATGAACTCGACTGGAATTCGAACTCCGTCGCCTCAATTCGAGACTCTAAACATTCGTCCACTGTGCCTCCATTTGGTTTTATGCTTATATAGAATTCAGGATAATTTTTTGTAGATCCTGGTTTCATCAGCATCTACAGATAGTCCGGAATTATATTTATGCATAAAAAAGCAATTAAAAATTTTGTAGGCTCTTCACATCAAACGACGGCAATTCACTATCAATAAAATGTGTTTTATTAATGGTGTTTGAATCTGTTCGTGAACGTGTTAAAATGCATTTATACCGTAAAGTCATTTTAATCACACGACGCTATATATATTTCACTGCCATATCATGTTAACCCATGTCCATGGTAGACTCCGGACTCCATAATATTTAATATATCATGTATAAACGAAGGATTTATGCCTAAATATACAATGTTACGCCTACATATACAATGTACTATACCTATATATATATATATATATATATATATATATATATATATATCAGTCAGTTACGTGCCATGCGTGATGCAGGCTTAGACGATCATGTATCTTTCTATACATGACTATGGAGGCAGAATTTTTCTCGCAGTAGGTTGCCATTTCATCTGCGGTAGACCAGATGCCATCCAAGGCTATAGAACCCGGTTCCGGGGGAAGAAGAAGAGGATTCATACCTTTCCCAAGGGTATTAACACATAAGTGAATCTAATGGATTCGACCGAATATACATATATATATATTGAAAATTTGATCATAAAATATAATAAATTTCAACTCTGATCTGAGGGATTTCCCATGGATTTGGGTTATCTCAGAGTGTATAGTTTCACAGGAAAGCCTCTAACCAACATCATTCCTCGGAAGAATAGGTCCCACTTCTTTGCTTATTCCTCGTATCGTTGAAAAAGAACACAGGCGTGTACGAAAATTCCTGCATTAAAATATATCTCTTCGTGCTTCAATTCAGTCAAAAGGTTAATATATAATAAATACGAATTTTATTGACAATATTGGTATCATTCTGGTTTTTTATTCTTCAAATCTTATTAACCGGCCTATTAAATCTCT
>CAHIKZ030005377.1:2387500-2415000 GCA_903632075.3 Acanthosepion pharaonis
TTGTCTCACATTTGGAGATTCTGTCTCTTTTCTACGCTTCCTCTTGGATGTGCAACGTTTTGATATTTTCTATGTATCCAAAATTTTTGAAATATTCTATCAGTGTTTCTATCTTGCAGTTGAACGATGGCATAGAGGTAAGAGATGTCAAATTAGTCGGGTTTCGATCCCGGCTTGAAGCAATTGAACGTCTAGCCACACTGAAGAGCTGTGATACAACGCAACTATCTGTCTGTGGAAAAACGAAGGTTTTGAACTCGCAAAAAATTTCTTTAAGCCAACTACGAAATTCAAAGAAACGTAACGTCAAACAAACGCTAGCATAAGTTTCAACATGCAACAAGAACAATCCAGAACAATTTACAGAAATTACAAAAAATCTAGACCTACTTAGCAAGAATGACAAACTGAAAAATATACTACAAACAACCAAAATAATTAAAAGCAAACGCCAATCTAAAAACCTTAAACACATACTAACCTCCTCCAAATTTAACCAACACACAATACAGAGGGTCACAAAATGCAATAAAAAGGATGTGAGGTTTGTGACATCATTATAGAAGGAAACTCCTACACTTCTGAAAACCCCAAAACGACATTCATAATAAATAAAAATTTAAACTGCAACTCCATTTATTAGTTTATGCACTCAAATGCACAAAATGCAAGAAGTTATATATAGGTATCAGCTAACAACTAAACAACAGGGTCTCCCTACACAAAAGCAACATAAAATAACCAGACAACAGAAAACTCTTTGTATCACATCTATAATGTAACTAGGGAGAATTTAAAATTATTCCAATATATCAAAGAGACAATTATTCTTACCTACAAATACAACAAAAATAAACTCCATAAACAAATTTAAACAAGCACTAAATAGATCATAACCCCACACGCAGAATCACATAATGGCCAAATACAGTGGTCAAATCACTCGCATCCATTGCACATTCGCTCACACGCGAGTATATGTGGAGCACGAATATATTGGCAAAAAAAGTAGATGGCTCACAGGCACGCGCGCAAACCCTACACAGCATAGATAGTGTGTGTATGTGTATATATGTATATATGTATGTATATGCGTGTGTATGTGCGTATACTAATTCCTTATAAGACAATATGTATACATAGAGAAGTCCGCATGTATATGCGCGTACTGATATATATATATATATATATATATATATTGACAAAAACAAAACTGCTCTCGTGCCCAAACGCGAACGCTGCACAACATAGGAAGTGTGTGTGTGTGTTTGTGTGTATGTGTATGTATGCATGTATATGTGTGTGTATTTGTATGTATGTATATGTGTCTTTATGTCTATGTATGCATATGTGTACATATGTGTATACTAATTCCTTATAATAAGACAGTATGTAGGTATGGAGAGGGAATATACGTATTTGTACGCATGCTAACAAAAACACGAAAAAATGGAGATAGATCTAAGAATACACATGCGTTATTAAAAGATAAGAATATAGATATCTTTCTCGCCTTTTCTCGAACCAGTCTTAATAATTTTATTGCCATTCACGCAGAACTTTTTCACTGTCAGTTCAAGGAAGACATTTGGGTCACTAACACACAAAAAAGGGAATGTCTAATATCGAGAATATTTAGCATCGAAAAACATGAGAAAAATTATTTCCTTTTAATAATATGTGGAAATATCCACTCTTTGCCCGATGAAAGGCGCGAAACCGGAAATACGTGTAACAAAATTATGGAAAATAATATATAATATATTTTTTTTAAAATCCTCATTACAACCAAAAACGTTTGCGGTTTCTCTCTTCTTTTATATATTTTATATATATATATATATATATATATATATATATATATATATATAATTGGATTAAATCCGACAAATATTTGAATATATTTTCTGTTTATACGTTTTATTTATGGACACACTTATTTGAATAAATGCTCTGTTTTTTAATTAAACATTTATTCAATGTATGGATTCGAGTGATTTGACCACTGTATTTGGCCATTATGTGTGTATGTCGTGTTCTTCTGCGTGTGGGGTTATGATCTATTTATTGCTGGTTTAAATTAAGTTTAAGTTTTTAAAGTTTTTTTCTTGTATTTGTAGGTAAGAATAATTGTCTCTTTGGTATATTGGCATAATTTTTAATTAATAATTTAATTTTATAGATATGATATAGTAAATAATAGTAAATCAAGAAGAAAACCTTAAAGATCCATCTCATTTATAATCTATTTCGTGAATATTCTTGTATATTCATCTCTTCAGCAGAAAGTTCTTTCTGAAGAGATGAATATATAGTAATATTCACGAAATAAATTATAAACGAAATTGGTCTTTACGGTTTTCTTCTTTCTATATATATATATATATATATATATATATATATATATATATATATATATTGTCATCTGCAGACAGACTGTTTCATTGTATCACAGCTCGTCAGTGTGGCTAGACGACCGGTTGCCTCTAGCTAGGTTCGAAACCCAGCTCAATTGGCGTCAGTCGGAGATTCTACCCCAAAAGCCGTTGGCGCACGGCAGGGTAGAAGGTGAATTTAAGCGTATTTAATTTTAAATAAACACATATATATATATCAATATCTTTTCTGTTTATATGTTTTTTATGGATACATTTATTTGAGTAAATGCTGTTTTTTAATTAAACATCATTAATTACATTTATCGGCCTGAATATTCGAGAAATTCCGTAAAAAATTTTCGTCCTCCGACAGGAAACGAACCTGTATCCTATACGAAAACGTGATTAAGCCAGAAGTTCTCTGTGGCTGAACGGTCATAGCACGTCAGGCTTAATTACGGTCCTGTATAGGATACAGGTTAGATTTCTGTCGAAATTTTTTATTAAATTTCTCGAATATTCAGGAAGGTAAATGTAATTAATTCTGTTTAATCTCATAAACTATGACTAAACTGTGATTCGCTGAACATAGTTCCAGGTTAGCTCTGAACAAACACAAATGTATCTAAGATTATTTATTAGTTGGAAATACAATAAATTAAAAATTTGTATGTGTACGAATATTTGTTTCCCCACTGTATATGAAAATATATATTTTAATGTATCCTATATTTATGCGTGAAGTGATCAATATCAGGGATAAAGAGCATGTAAAAGTGGACACCCAAAGACGACAATCTGTTACATGCTAAACGCAATCGGCAAGCCTAACGATTGCGTTTAACATGAAACAGACTATCACCTTTGTATGTTGGCTTCAGAGATCACTTATATATATATATATATATATATATATATATATATATATATATATATATATATATATATATTAAAAATTAACTAATTTATGCTCTGTAAATTTACATTGAGCACTGTTCTGTGAAAATAAAAATATCAATAAGAACACTGGATTATATAACATACTGTTCTTTCTTTTTTTACTATATATATATATATATATATATGTGTGTGTGTGTGTGTGTGTGTGTGTGTGTGTGTGCTGTGTGTGTGTGTATTTAGGCAGCAAATTCTCTTTTAGGCATGTCTAATTGAATAAATTACAAACATTATGTCTGCTCCATGTATTGCACCCCTGAAGATGATCTTGGAAGAAGATCGAAAGTACTTGGGAAATTAAAATAAAACGAATTTAAACAGCTATAGCACATTTCATTTCCCTCATTCTTTAACATCAATACAAGGAAGGTTATTCGTGAGTATGAACGGATTTTATTAAAAATTAGCAGACATAATATCTGTAATTTATTCAATCTGACACACGCACACACACACACACACACACACACACATATATATATATATATGTATATATTATAATTTCATCATATAGACAAAACCATTTTACTCACTACAAAGATGCAACTTGGTTTCAGTGCATTTCAACTGACTTCGACGGGTGAGAATCGAAAATTATAAATAAATAAATAAATTGTTTCCATCTTCCTATCATCTTTTGTTGGACTTGTATTTTTTTATTTAGAGTTGTCTTCCTAGACTGGTTGCCAACCATGGCTAGTTAGCCCAGTCTGGCCTGCTATTTACACCTTAGCTGGGTGCATGAAGTGATGATTAATATCTTTCCCAAAGCTATTTGCACATAAGTGAGTGTAATGAACTCGAATGAAATTCGAACTCGGCTCTCCGACTTCACATTATTAGCACCTATCCATTACGCCACTCAACGCATTGCTTTAAGCTGTTATATATTTATGGGAAACAGTGCTCAATGTCAAGGATATATCGCTTGTACAGATATAGACAGTGTGGATCAACATTGCATGACTATTATTTTCAGAAATCACGCGATCCACAGACAACGTATTGGTTTGATTTCCACATCCTCTCTCTCTCTCTCTCTCTCTGTCTCTCTCTCTCTCTGTCTCTCTCTCTCTCTCTCTCTCTCTCTCTCTCTCTCTAACTGAGTTGTAAGAAATTCGTCCGTTTTTTCCAATTTTATTAGAATTAACACGCAAAATGTTTTACCGGAATTTTTTTATGGTTCTTTTATTTCTATTCTTCCTCTTGAATCTTCTCTTCACCGTTTTATATTATCGACAGGTTTGTTAGAATTGTTGATGAATAACAGGATTAAAATAAATGAAAAAGAAAACGAATACATTTATCGAAGAAGCCAATACAATACAATGATTTTTTTTCTTTTGTTGTTTGACATAAGACAAATCTAAAACATCTAAATGTCCTAGGCGTCTCGCTCAACATAAGAATAGGTATATATCAGCCATATGAAGAAAGAAAAAAACAGCAAACCACTTTACATAGACACATCTTTCAAGCACCACCAACAATAAACAAGCAGACCCCACAGTCAATTAGTCGCAGATTATCTGACAATTCTTCTAATGAAACCTTCTTCAACGGAGCCAAAAATATTAGAAAAGAGCCCTAAAAATAGTTCGGCAACACTCGCATACAAAACATGTCGTACAAAAAAGCCAAGAGAAAAAAAAGAAATATCAAAATGGTTTACCCCACCGTACAACAAAAAATGAAAAGCAGTGGAAAAATATTCAGTGTCCTCATAGACAAAGCACTTCCCACCAACAAGCAGTCGCCAAAAGACATTCAACAGAAATGCAATAAAAAGTCATCTATAGTTGTACCGGGAAAATTACACAAATATATATATTTTTTTTTTTACTCAATCAGTTATGCGCCTTGCGTGATACACGCCTAGGCGATCATATATCTTTCGATACATGACTGACGAGGCAGATATTTTCCCACAGTAGGTTACCATTCCTTTCTGTGGTAGAGCAATTACCATCCAAGTCTATAGAACCCAGTCTGTCCTGTTAATTATACTTCCATTATACGAAATAAAAAACTTGAACTTGACATACCAGTCAGTCAGTTATGCGCCATACGTGATACATGCTTAGACGATCATGTATCTTTCGATGCATGACTGACGAGGCAGATATTTTGCGCAGTAGGTTGATAGTTCTTTCTACGGTAGACCAGTTGCCATCTTTAGAAACCGGTCTGTCCTGCTATTTACCCATAGCTGGGGGGAAGAAAAACAATTTAAAACTAATCGCCCAGACAACGTGATCAAATACCACAATGTGCTTTCTTATTGACATAGTAGTCCCTGCAGATTGCAATGTATCTTTGAAGATCTTAAAAAAACTATCAAAATACATGGATTTTGAAGTGGAAATGTCAAAAATGTGGAACATGAGCACATCGGTGATTCCAATTGTAGTTGGAGCCCTCGGATTAATTGGAAAAGATTACAACAGACTCATTGAAGGGATTCCTTGTAGCTGATGTCTTAAAGAATTACAAAAAAATGTACTCACAAGTACAGCCCGCATCTTACGAAGAGCTTTATCTATGTAAAATATGTGTGAGCTTATTTTACAAAAAAACGATGTATAGGAAGCCATTTCTGACCTTAGGTCTCTTGTTGGGACTCGGAAGGAAGCGTGTATACAACAGAAATCCAAGGAAATAATAATAATAATAAATAAACAAAAAATTAACAAATAAAAAAGTAAACAAAATAAGAATGCACACGAGTAAATATAATAATGATCAACGACATTCAATAGCGTAATAAATAATGGCTAAGAATTAACAAAAACATTTTACAATAACTACAAATAACCGTATTCACATCCACAATTATTTCTACTGAATAGCTTCTAGAATAATTTGAAACATAATCATTACTGCCAACTAATAACACCATTGACCAGTACATATAAATAGTTAAGCCAACACACAACAGCGTTTTGGTTCAATTAGTTATATATGATGGCCAGGTGTTCATTATTGGTATCAAGATATATATATATAAAAGACATTTTTATGTTTATACATTCTTTTTATAGATACAAGTATTTAAGTGAATACTTTGTTTTATAATCAACAGTATTAATAACATTTACCGGCCTGAATATCCGAGAAATTTCCATCGAAAATATTCGTTCTCCGACAGGAATCGAACCTGTATCTTATACGTAACCGGCATTTAGCCTAACGTGGCTTAACCGATTATTTTACTGCTTTTAAACTTCAATCTTCCATGAATCTCTCACGTACATTTATATCTGCTCAAATTAAATGTCTTAAAACATTTGTTGGACTTCTTCCATTTCATAATATATATATATATATATATATATTTTGATTGATTGTAAGTTATTTTTATTGATACAAATATTTAAGTAAGAGAATTTACTTATTATAATAAACAGTATTAAAAGCATTTACCGGCCTGAATGTCCGAGAAAATAGGTGTCCTCCGACAGGAATCGAACCTATACCCTACACGGAACCGTCATATAGCCTGACGTGCTATACCATTTAGCTATAGAGGAAGCGTCTGGCTAGCAAGGTTAAATTACTGTTTTAAACAACAAATTTCCCATGATTTCTCTTGAATGCTCATATCTGCACGAAGCGTATCTTAACGTAAGCAAATGACATCATGTATATATATATATATATATATATATATATATATATATATATATATATATATATTAAAAAATCCGACAATTGTTTTAAGATATTTTTTTGTTTATACTTTATTTTTATAGATACAAATATTTAAGTAAATGCTCTGTTTATAATAAACAGTATTAACGACATTTACCGGCCTGAATGTCTGAGAAATCTCAAAGAAAATATGTGTTCTTTCTCTGTAGCTAAATGGTATAGCACATCAAACTATATGACGGTTCCGTGTAGGATACAGTTTTGATTCCTCTCGGACGAAATTTCTTTATTCCCCACATAGCAAGCAATGGAATAGAATTGTTGGCGCTTTTTTCACCGCTTACTATCGCATGATGAGATTTTATTTTTTTCCGGAACGAAAATTCCACTTGGTGATGTATGTAATGTTAGCGTAGTTAACTAATTCTTACTCTCTTTCTTAGGAAGCCATTCTGTTTGTTGTCAAACAATCCCAAAATCCTTTCCTACTACTTAGGGGTTCATTTTTGTTGTTGTCAAGCGACCCCAAATTCCTGACCTGATTCAACAGTTAATATTGAGGGCCATGTCACAGAATGTTATATAAAAAGTGGACATTTGGTATATGTGCGTATGTATGAATGTGTAAAGCTTGAGTATAAGCATACACACGCACGCACACACCTATTAGTTGTTGATATTTTATACAAACAATATAGTAACAAAATTTATCTACATTTATCCGCGGGCAAAATCAATATTGGAATTAATTATAACATTTTATCCATCAGTTTTAAAATAAACATTTATATTCTAACATGTCATCAGAAGAATCAGTTTCATTGTGCGATCCTTTTTCTGCATAATTATTGAAAAGAATGAAACACACACACACACACACACACACACACACACACACACAAACACACAAAACCCAGTTATGTCTACTCGAGAACGTATACACATTAAATATGAGGTTTATAGCAGTAAAAGAAAATCATGTCTGATTGCCTTCTTTTAAAAATTTAGTTGCTTCAAAATTACTATATTCATGTTTCGGAGTCACAAATTAAGTTAAAAGATATAGACTTCAAAAGATCACAGTGAATGATATGTATTTTCTAAATAGGGTAATTGAGACTGTCTTTCCTGTGTTGGGTTCAAGTGGGGTAATGGTGAAGCACATTTGACTTAAAAATTGTTTATTAGTTCATTAATTTCGTGTCGGGAGACACATTTTCTTTGAAAATATTTTCGTTCTATAGGCAGGCAGAATTAATGTATAAAAACGTGCTCATTCAAACAATGGACTCACTAATTATAACTTCATCGTAATAAGAAATAATTTCAGATCAAGTCCATTAATATCCTATATATATATATATATATATATATATATATATATATATATATATATATATCGAAATAAAGAAAAAGAACAGACAGATTAAGGATCCACAGTTCTTAGAAGTTACTTTTTTTTTTTTAAAAGTGCTCAATGCAACATAGAAGAACATATTATAATACTTGTATTATAATACTTTACATCTTTACACAAAAATTTCCATGTTTCGGAACTTTAAAATTCTCCCTCGTCAGGTGATGTTAGATAACTTAATTTAATAACTTAATAATTTAAAGGTTATCTAACATGGCTCGATGAGGGACAATTTTAAAGTTCCGAAACATGGAAATTTTTGTGTAGCGATGTAAAATATTATAATAAAATATTTTATATATATATATATATATATATATATATATATATATATATATATATCCCAGCCGTGCTCAACACTCGAAGTTTCGGAATAAATGGTCCTATTCAAAACAATACAAGAACAAAATACTTAAACAGTGAAAACATAAGTAAAAACTAACAACACCAAAACAAAATCCCCTTTGAAAATGGCTAAAAAAATGGCCGAAAGGGTTTGTGACAATAAAAATTATGGAAAACTTTTATACTCCCTTATTAATACAAAACGGAAAAACGTAAAAAGAGGGAAAGGACAAGAGAAGTGTGCGGGGACAAAAGAAAAGTGAAAGGAGAAGGGAAAAGAGGAGAAGAGGAAGAAGAGGGAAGAGCGAGGAGAAGGTGAAAAGAGAGAAGAAGAAGAAGAAGAGAGAAAAATAGAAGAAGACAGTGAAAAGGAGTAGGAGAAAAAATTTAAAAGTGAGAAAGAAAAAGAAAAAACATTCTAAGAAACAAGAAATAGTACTAATCTTTAAAGAAAGAGCCTCTAAAAAATTGAGAAAGCATTTAGGCAGGCAGTAGCGGCGACTGGTAGCAGGGGAGATCGACACCGAAAGATATCAAGGTTAACAGGTTGAGTTGGTGTATTTTATGCCGATGCGTGTTCAATATGTAGACAAAGAATATAGAAGCATACAAGAATTGTATTTCCACTACGAACGTTTGTTCTTTTTACGGAGACTATCGACTCTCCGAATAACAATTACGAACCATTATCACCACCCATACATATAAGCTTACAATGCCTGGTATTCCCAAATGGTCACCCATCTAGGTACGACGTTGCTTAACTACGGTTATCATACGGTAACCGGTGTTTCATCGTGAAGTCGCTGTAAGGCCAGGTTAATAATAACCTTCTAATGCACTGAGTGTGTTGTTTTGTAAAAATTCACTTTTTTGTTAATATATTATTTTATTTAAATTTCTGGAAGTTTCACCTATGTAGCTCCTATGACATTTATGACAGTTTGTAGTAGGCTTTCCCGCATGAGGTTTTAAGGTGTTATTATTTTGTTTTGTATTACATCGATATAAATTAAATCTAATATATACCTATGTATTAGACAGAAAAGAAGAATAATTATTATTATTCACTTTAATAGATACCTGTTGAAGAGAATATCTGGAGACCAATTTCTGGACTAGCCACTAAACTAGATTCATTTTTTCTATTCTTGGAATATTACATTCTGTCTCCCAGAAATAGCTTTCGCCGCAATTCAACAAAGAAAACCACATTAAAACTACAACGCTTCCTTTTCCTATAAAACTATTCAATTTTCTCTACCAAAAGCAAATGGTTCTAGATCGCTACAACGTTACATCATTATCCGTTGTCAGTGAACCGTTAGCTATTCCCAGAGAAAGGTATGGAATATCGGCCCCAAAATTAACGCTCCACAAAAGGAAGAGAAATATGGAGAGAGATTAGTCAATGGAGCAGAAGATTTACCAAAGACACTAATTGTTTTCTTTCTGACATTTTTATTGGTAGTTGCGGAAATATACATTTGTATCAAAAAAGGCCACACTAAGTATTTTCAATTGAAGAGAAATAAAAAAAAAACGCCATCATCCAAATACCATATATATATTAAATTTGTCCGGAATATTAAAGCTTTTTTGAAAAATTCATTCTTTATATGTATTGCCGTCAGTAATTCAGTTACTAAAATATTTACTCGGTTTTCTATGATCTTATGCCAACTATAATATAAATTGCACGTATTTCAGGCAACTGTCCTTAATAAGATTTTCCATCAAAATCAAATAAGGCAATAAAATTCACTATTTAAAAATAATTATATTAATATTTTTCCCAACTAATAAATGATCGATTTGTAGTAAATTGCCGCTAAGTTCAAATGAGGCGACGAACATATATATATATATATATATATATATATATATATATATATATATATATATATATATATATTGTTCGAGTTGCGACGTATGGGTAGAGTGACGGAGAATCACAGAGGTTAGGATTGCACACAGGAACTGGCAGAGACAAATCTTTGGTGAACCTCTACCCAGCCTCTCTGTCCAGATCGGGACACCTGTATGCCCAGTTTATTTTACCCACTGGATGCACTTCCTGTTTATGCTATCACCAGCTCCATGTTCCACTCAAGGACTGATGGAGCGAAAGTAAGCCCAAAGGTCTTTCCTCAACCGATATACAACAGATTGTCATGGATTCATCTTAAGATGGTTTTTATACTTCCAGCCAATTATGTAACTATCTCTAAAGTCTATGAGGATAAAATAAAAACAAAATAATAAAAGCTTATTTCCGTATATCGGGTTCAAACCCAGTTTTTGCTAAAAATGAAAATGTCGTTAATATTTTGTTTTCTCACATCCTACCGGAATATACTGCACCAATATTTGTGGAACGAGCAAAGATATATATATATATATATATATATATATATATATATATATATATATATATATATTGAATAATAAAAATAAAAATATTAAAAATTAAAATCTTCAGACACACTAGGTTGTATATTAATGTTCCTTCGTTTTTATTATTATTTCATTTCGATTCCTCAACTAGTTTCGGCCAACATGACCATGATCAGGAGAATAATAAAATTTTCTGCTTGCTGGTAGCAGTGAACTACAGAAATGAATGTCTTGATGGAGAAAATGACCTTTTGTCTCTAGTTTTCATTTGTCTTTTTATTTATTTTATTATTTTTTTAACATGAATTTTGGTCAGTCTTTGTGTTGGTCAAACAGTCGAAGTTGTTATTTGAGATAAGAGCTGGATGGATTCATGCTGCTCTGAATTTCCTTGGTCATTTTGACAGTTTTATTGGTTCCTGGAAAGGGGGTGTGTCTCTGTTAAGTGTGTGTGTGTGTGTGTTATTTGGTTCTTAGGGTCTGTGTGAGTATGATGTATGTAAGCGTGTATATTACTATGGGTGTGCGTTATCATTTAGCTCATTAGGGAGTGAGTGAGTATGATGTGTGTAAGCGTGTATATTAGTGTGGGGGGGTGTATAAGTGTGAAGCCTCAACACCTCCGTAAGCATGTCTTGTGTGGTTAAGAAATGTGGGTAAGTTTTGATTTGTATATTATATTTATATATTAATACTATCTATATTGTTAAATTTATGGTTAAGCCCGGCTGGATAGTGAGTTTTTAAACGTTGTATCCACTTTTCATAGAACTCTAAAATCTTTCTAATGTTATCTGCTCTGAACATTTCTATTCTCTCACTTATAGTGAATTGGCATCGTGTTTTTCTAGGCGGAAATGTTGTTCTACAGATAATAATCATCCATGGGGAGTCGGCTTAATTTGATTGCGATAATTATTAATTCTGTAGTAAAAGGGCCATTCAAGTTTTCCTACATATTGTTTCTGGCATAGTGTGCATTCTAGGAGGTAAATTATGTTATGACTTCTACAGTTAGAATCGTGGTAGATTTTTAAAGTAGATTTAGTGACTCATCTAGTGAATGAATTCGTGTTTTTAATATGGTTGCAGCATAAGCTTCTTTTGTTGTTATATGGTTGGGAAAATCCTGTTGTTTTTATTTTTGGTTTATTACGGATTACCTTGTCCCCTGAAATGTGGTTACTACCTATGATTTCTTTTAGGCTCTTAGGTCTACGATATGCTAGAATGCCGGGTTCCTCAAACAATTTTCTTAGGTCTGGTTTGAGATGTAGTATTTCCCAGCGATTTTTGATTATTTGGGATAGTGGAGGCAGAGTGGGGTTGAAAGCGGTTACCAGCGGGATGCGGCTGGGTTTATATTTAATCTTGTACATTAGGGTGTCTTCTCTAGGTGTGGAAATTTATTTATTTGCTCCCTGATTAGGTGTTGTTTATAGCCCCATGTTGTTAATTGATGCTCCAGATTTTCAATGTGTTTATTTAGTTCTTCATTGTTGGAACATATCCTTCTGAGTCTAAGTGCTTGTGAATAGGGAAGGTGCTCTTTGAGGTGTTTAGGGTGGGAAGACTTAAAGTGTAGATAGTTGTGGGTGTCGGTGATTTTAGTGTGTAGTGTCGTTTGTAGTTTCCTGCTTTATATATATATATATATATTGGTTTACTGTTTTATATATATATATATATATATATATATATATATATATATATATATATATATAAATCGATTCTCCTGACGTATGATGGTCAAGCAGATCAGTTTCCAAAAACTGACAGCCCGACACCGGCACATGAGATTCGATTATAGTGGTGAAGATTTCGTGCAGGACCATCCACACTTTTTGAAGGGCCGAATACAGAGACCTGGTGCACTGCGTGCCACAAGGTTCCCAAACAACCCTCCGCAGGTTTTGAATTCAGAGTTGTCCTTCTCCTAGACCAGTTGCCATCCAAGGCTATAGAACCCAGTCTGCCCTGGTATTTTACTCATAGCTGGAGGGAGAAGAATAGGATTCACACCTTTCCCAAGGGTAATAGCAAGTAAGTGAATGTAATGGATTCAACCTGAATTCGAACTCGGCTCTGCGATTCCTCAATCCAAGCCGATATCCACTACTCCACCATGCCTCTCTCTCTCTCTCTCTCTCTCTCTCTCTCTCTCTCTCTATATATATATATATATATATATATATATATATATATATATATATATATATATATATATATATTGTTGGTTAAAGACCAATGAACTGCCTTTTTAAGGATTATTTTTCAGCATTGTGGATCATTCTCTTGATCTTTTTTGCAAATATGTAGCTGTAAATTGTTGAATATATGAGTATTCCTGCTATCGTTTACCATTATCAAAGATCTTTATGTTTTTACTTTTTGTTTATGTATTATATCGTAGGGTGCTTCATTTTCAAATATCATGTCATTTGTTTCTTTTTTAATATTATTATTGAAATCTATTTGATATATTTATTCCTAAGTTTGATATCCTTTTATTGATGGTAGATTTTTTCCATGCTTAATGCTTCTAGTAGTCGCTTTTGCAGTTTATGTTATATGATACCTTTGTGTTATTAGTAAGGCTTGGTCGAATTTCTTTATACTATTTGGTGATATGTGATTTAATTGAGCCATTATAAAATAATAGGTACATTAAACAATGCGATAATGTGGCCTTTGTGAAACCAAATATATGCGATATTAAACTGTTATTTTTAGAAGTAATGCATTGTCCAAGTAGGCAACTGAATTCATGGTATAGCACATCAACCTATATGACGGTTCCATGTTGGATACAGTTTTGATTCCTCTCGGACGAAATTTCCTTATTCCCTACATAGCAAGCAATGGAATAGAATTGGTGGCGTATTTTTCATCCCTTATTATCGCCTGATGAGAGTTTATTTTTTTCCGGAACGAAAATTCCTCTTGGTGATGTACATAATGTTAGCGTAGGTAACCAATTCTTATTCTCTCTCTTAGAAGGCCATTTTGTTTGTTGTTAAGCAATCCCAAAATCCTTTCCTACCATTTCTTAAGGGGTCATTTTTGTTGTTGTCAAGCGACCCCAAATTTCTGACCTGATTTAACAGTTAATATTGAGGGACATGTCACAGAATGTTAAGTGGACATTTGGCATTAAGCAATGCGATAATGTGGCCATTGTGAAACCAAGATATGCGATGTTAAACTGTTATTTTTAGAAATAATGCATACTCCAAGTAGGCAACTGAATTCATAGACAACATTTGTTTGTTGGTGTTTGCAGATTTTTGTTCTGTCGTTGGTGATGATTCTGGAGTTTTTTTTTTTTATTTTATTTTTATTGTAATAAATAGTGACGCTGATATCGGAGCGAATGGATTTTTTATAGCTCAAAGAAAGCGATGTCGTATTTTAAAAGGGAAGTCTTGATTATTTTAATTATTCATTTATTATTTTTTTCTGTTTATTATATTATCGTTTTATTATATAATTATGCATTTATAATCTCTAATTATTAAAATACATATTTGTTTTAATAAAAGTCGAGGTATATATCGATTATTTTATTTTAAAATGAGTGTTATTTAGAAAATTTATTAAGAATGTCTGTTATGAATAAGAATTAAGAATAGTTCATACATTGTATTTGTTAAATTACTTATATATTGTTATAAATAATTTTACTCTTTTTATATTTAAGCGTAAAATTTCTTTTTTTTGTGAAAGAAGGTGTAATTTTCAAAATCGTAGGAAAAGCATTTCAAGTTGCAATGATTTTTGTTGTTTTCTATCTTTGACTATTGGTTCTGTAACTGCATGTTAATTCGTGCAATAATTTAATAGTTATGTAACCAATATATATATATATATATATATATATATATATATATATATATATATAATGAAATATAGTCTGAAGATGTGCTGAAGATGGGATAAAGTGCTCAATATTAGAGATAGAGCGTGTGTAAATATAAAAGTGAACATAGAAGTCAACACTTAGTCTGTTTCATGCTAGATGCAATCGTCAGGCCATGCGACGATTGCATCTAGCATGAAACAGACTGTCGCCTCTAAGTGTTGACTTCTATATTCACTTTTATATATATATATATATATATATGTGTGTGTGTGTGTGTGTGTGTGTGTGTGTGTGTGTGTGTGTGTGTGAAAAGTGTGTGTATATAAATATAAATAAATATATATTTATAATTATTTATATATTATATGCACGGTACTTATTAGAAAGCAGAGATAGAGCTAACATATTTGGTTGGATTGATGTGAGTTTGTGACCCTGGGTTTCACGCTTTTGCGATCGTCAGATATATATATATATATATATATATATATATATATATATATATATATATATATATATATATATTGCTTGAATTATTATTATTATTCGGGTAACATTCTCCAAGTGGGCAAGTAAATTCAAAGCCAACATTTTTTGTTGAAGTTTTTACACAGTCTTTGTGTCATTGGTGATGATATTAGAGTTTTTTTTATTTTATTTTAATAAATGGTGAGTTGATCACTTGGTGAAGGCTTCTCGAAAAACAACAATTTAAACAACATAAAGATTGCTTTCACAAACATCACATTATCGCGCCGTTTAACGTGCCAATTATCTGATAATTGGAAAAAGTTTAAATCGTCAATTGATGACATCCGCTAATCTCCAAGGAAATATTTATTCATGATGACCAACGGTCAAGGTTAAAGGCTTATTAAACCGCTTTCATTGCTGTTTACAAAAAATTTCCTCACAGGTAATTTTCGTAGAAACCGATTCACTCGAAAAATCAGGGAAGATGTTATTTTGAATTTGCAGGATTAAATGGTGTCAGGCTCTTGACTATACAAATTGAGAAAAAAAAAAACTCAATGTAAATATTACCCTTCCCACTTCAAATTTTCTGATTGCGTGATATTAAGGACACTCACATAAAAACGGAAGAGGTTGTTTTATCTCGACCTCAAGTGTTTCTTTTTAATGGACCAGCAGATTGAAGTTCGTAGGTCTAAGTAACATTCACTTGGAGGGAAACGGAATGGGAAGTACAAGAGATGGGCTTTTGGAGATCGAGTGACAGTTGTTGCGGCTGGCCAATTTTTGTGCTTGGCCCGGGTGTACGTGCTCGGGTTCCCCATGTTAAACCTGACTGTATATCGCATCCCGTCTCAGTGGGGCGACCAGGGTAAATACCTACATGAATTATAATGCCTACATAAATGCTCTCCAAATAGTTTTTATGCTGAGGCATGAACAAAAAATGTTGGCCGGAAATTGACATTTAAGAAAGAGAAATTCAAATTGGTATAAGAAAAAAATAAATCATCTCTAAATTGCTTATACTATTTAATACAGTAGGAGGAGAGTTGGTTCACTATGTGAACAGTTTTTTTCTCAGCGAAATGTTTCGCACATTTATAAGTCTACGATTCGTCTTTGAATAGTATTGCTATATCTTGTTTGCTGCCTCTGCTACGTATTAAGAGCTTCTTGACAAAAAAAAGGAAGCTCCAATATTATCAGTCATAACATGAAATCTTGGCGCCAATCACCTCTGTAACGTAGCTTCCCTCTGCCTTTTTTTTTCTAAATATTTTTATTGTAATTGTTCTGATGATCTTTCATCTTTGCTACATCGACTTTAGGAATTTAAACGCGGTACCAGATTGGCAGTTAGGTCACAACATTTTATTGCTAAAATTGCAAAGTGTTCCAGTCAGTAATGTTATCAACATTCATACTCTGGCTTCCATCTTCAATGTCCATTCAAGAACAATCAAGAGAACGGTGAATAAGTTTTAAAAAAGAGGGGACAGTAGAGAGGAAAACTGGATCAGGAGGTCACAACTGCAAGAGGGATCATCATTTAAACTTGAAGCTAAGTGCATTCTCATTGTTCACAGCAGAGCCCAACAGTGTTATAAAAACCTGGGAGAATTCCACTAAGATATTTTTAATCATTTCACAGATACACCGGTTCAAATATTGACATAACAATTGGACAGTTTTGCGGATAAACGATTTGGACAATTTTGCTGTTACACGTGGTATATATGATAGGATAAAGAACAAATAGCAAAGTTGATTAACCAATCAAAATCAAACAACATAAAAGTAAAAACACCAGAACGTCTTTCTTTTCTTTTCTCTGTTTCATTCTCTCGTGAAGCTTTAATAAATGTGAAACATGTTATATTGATAAAGGTATTCTATTTCTTCTTTATCATATAATTCTGTCTGATTCCGATCCATATTTGATCTGTATTTGACCCCATTTCATATATATATATACATATATATATATATATATATATATATATATATATATATATGTGTGTGTGTGTGTGTGTGTGTGTGTGTGTGTAATTATAAAAATGTTATTGGTCAGAGTTGAATTAGACAAGGAAAGCGTAGTACTGAAAAGGTCTCAATATACGTATCATAAATAAAATAAAATAAAATAAATATGTAGAGATTTTACATTAAAAACATTAGGAGATCTTTTGGCATTTTCATGCGATTTGGGCTAAAATCGCCTGAAGATAGCGAAAGATTGAAACCAAGATAACGTGATCGGCTGATCTAATTTTTTAAACACACACACACACATATATGTGTGTATGTGTGTGTGTGTGTGTGTGTGTGTGTGTGTGTGTGTATATATATATTATCATGCATACACAGGAAATATATATATATATATATATATATTATCATGCATATACAGGAAAGCGAATAAATATTTACTCAATTTAATATAAGGTGTAAACAAAACTGCTCAATGTGGTTAGACATAGGTAAGAAGTAAACATATACATACATTCGAAGGAAACATTAAGTTGCATTTCGAACATAGGTATATATATATATATATATATATATATATATATATATATATATATATATATATATATATATAATCTCTACTTCTTAGCGCTATCTAACCACATCATTGAGCCCTGTTTTGATTACACCTTATATAAAATTGAGTAAATATTTATTCGCTTTCCTGTGTATGCATGCTAACGCACAAATATACGGTTGCTAATACCTATATATACCAATATATATATATATATATACACACACATATGCATACACACATATATATATATATATATATATATATATATATATATATATATATATATATATATATATATATATATATATATATATATAACTCTAAAAGCTCTTCGCTATGATTTGATCTCTCTGGTAGCCGCTAATGCATATATCTCATATATAAGGTGTTAAAAATTCAGTTTTCTCCGTTGCATGAGATGATTGCATAAGGGTAAGAGTCTCTGACTGATGTCATGTCGGTTGGGTTTCGATCCTGGCAATCGCACACACTGATGAGCTGTGATGTTATCATTATATATATATATAAATAAATGCGACAAACCGTTTGGCCTCCGTGGAATGCACAAACGTCTTCAGTTCGGAATGAAAGACAAACCCTTCTGTTAGGAAAGTAGTCTTGAATTTATCTGGGAAGGGATAATAAATTACGATATCAAATTTACTTTCTTCTACCTAAAGTCTTCTCATTCTTTTTCACTCCAAGTAAACTCTGGCGTCTTAGTGGCATTACCGCCTTTCTTGTGGTGAAATGACTATCAATTTACAAATATCGTAATATCGGTTTAAAATATACCTAAAATTAACTGATATAGCAAAAAGCAAAAAGAAAAAGAGAAAGCAAAAAGTACGCACAGAAATTTCGTAATCAAGGAACGAAACGCGCTGGCGAACAGTGTACAAGAAAAAAAAGTACTGGAAACTGATTCGTCATTGTAAAATAGCCGGTGGTTATAGCCAGGTTTAAGAACAGATCAGTTCGTTCGCATGAATTTAACATAAAAGACGAGGTTTAGTAAAGATAATTTGGCTTACGGCGCCCACTGTCCCGGGGGAAGACAACAACTTGGATAAAAATAATTTAGTAAATGGATTAAGTCTAATAAACTGAAATAGTGATGCAAAATCATCCAATATTTTGATAGATATATCTCAGACTTCATGTGATAATCGGATTAGTACAAGTTAACTCTTGTTACTACTTCATTTAATGTTGATTGTAATTTACAAAGCGTACATTAGATGTGGATCAACCTACACACTTGTGAAAAATAAATTGAAACAACCGCTTTAGTTTCCTTTCTTTCACCATACGGTCAGTTTTAGACCGACTGGTGTGACAGGGTATCATCGAGTACTATTTTTTTCCTCAGATTAGGTCATTTGCAGTAATGTGGAGTAATATGAATGTATTTTCCGGGCGTATGATGAAATGTGTTTGGCCTTGAAAAATATTGTGTCATCCGTAATTGCATTAGATCTTTATCACGCCCAGACACTAATGTCTCGACTGTCGATTAGCTGTCTTACGGCCATTGTCTACTGTTGTATGATACACCTAATTTAATGGATGGGTTGGTACCGAAGACGGGGAAGATAGTAGAGATTAAGAAATTGAATCCAGAAAATTTGGTAACGTCTTCCCAGTACCTACTTTGTTTCAATACATTTTTGTTAACGTACTGTTGTATTATTCCATGCTTATTTTTCAACATCTACAATGGTGAGCAAAGCGTACGAAAATGGTAACCATAGAACACACTGGTGGCTTTACCAGTGAGGTACCAAATGGCCCTGTGGTCAGTCTGCAAGAAACGACATCGTGAAATGGACATACGACGTACTAACATATGCACTGCGTCATGTTTAATTCGAAAAATACGAAAGTAAATAAAAACGTTTTGTTTCAATTAATTTGCACAAGGGTGTACATGTATGGAATATCCAGTTAGGATCGGACTCACTAGTAAATGATCAATCGAAACAAGCATGCTACCCATTGCACCACGTCAAAGTATCCAATATGGCTGTTTTCTAACCCAGTGAGGATCGAACTCACTAATCAATCATAATTGTTCTATCGAGAGAGGTTTGCTCAGCATTACACCACGCCGAGGTGCTCATGTGATTTTCTAAACGTAGCTTTGGTGAAACTATGTGGCACCCAGTGAGGATCGAACTCACTATTCGGTCCTATACTGTTCTAGCGAGACAAGCATGTTGACAGTTACAAGACGTTAAGGTGCCCAGTTGAATATAATTACTTATTGAAAGCGGATCTTGCAAAATAATAGAAGAAGCAATCTTATTTAAATTATTAATTGTTATTCTTAGTTTTTAGTTTTCCTTTTTATTCATTCTTCGCCACTCTAATTATCAGAACTGTTCGCGGGTTTATCATTTCCAGTTCGTCAACTGTTTTATTTAAGCCGCTGTCTACTTCCTCAAGGATCGTGTACTTGGTAAATCATAGTCAAACCTATGATAATAAAATAAACACATCTCATCTCCTCTCTCGCTTGTAACCATCCAGGATAATAATTATAAACGTTTTCAGTGTTAAAGCTGAATAATCCTTGCTTTAATATGCCCACCAGAAAACTTAGCCTGTCTTAATATGTTGTTAACTTTGAACTGAACCTTTTCTGAATTTTTCTTTCATATTACTATATCTTGTTCAGTAATTTATCTATTTTATTTTCTACTTCAACCAGGGACTCCAGAATCCACACACACACACACACACACACACACACATACATATATATATATATATATATATATATATATATATATATATATACATATATATATAATTTTTCTTTCTTTCTGTTTTAAATTTTCTCTTAATATTTGCCACAGCATGTATACCTGTGTGTGTCTCTCTCTTCTCTCTCTCTCTCACTATATATATATAAGTTTCTTTCTTTCTGTTTTAAATATTTGCCACAGCATGTATACCTCTGTGTGTATCTCTCTCTTTCTCTCTCTCTCTCACTATAGTTAGTTCCATTTCATCTTCAAGCGAATATTCACATATGCTCTATCCCTGATATTGAGCACTTTATCCTATAAATATGGCACACCTTAAAACTATATTTATATATATACTATATATATATATATATATATATATATATATATATATATATATATATATATATATGATGAAATATAGTTTTAAGGTATGCTATATTTATGGGTTAAATGCTCAATATCAGCGATAAAACGTATGTAAATATAAAAGTGGAAATTGAAGTCAACATACATTTTGCATAATTTATACGACAATGCATCCATCCCGCCCCTCTCTCCCCCTCTCTCTCTCTCTCTCTCTCTCTATATATATATATATATATATATATATATATATATATTAGGTTGGTGCAAAAATAATGACGTAATAATGTCGTTTTTTTGACGTACTTTTCTACGTCAAAAACGACAATCTTACGTCATTATTTTTGCAATCAACCTATATATATATATATATATATATATATATTTATATGTGTGTGTGTGTGTGTGTGTGTGTGTGTGTGTGTGTGTGTGTGTGTGTGTTGAATTGGAATTGGTCAATTTACCATGGAGGAAAAGACTTCCATTAGATGTAACGGCATCAAGAAATAACAATAAATTAATGTGCAAGTAATTTTAGCCATCGTCTCTGCATGCGCGCACACACACACAGCCACACACACACACGCGCGCGAATATATATATATATATATATATATATATATATATATATATATATATATATGCCTGCACACACACACACACAGCCACAAACACACACACGCGCCCATATATATATATATATATATATATATATATATATATATATATATATATATATATGCAGGGACGATTGCAAAAATTACTTGCACATTAATTTATTGTTAATTCTTGATGCCGTTACATCTAATGGAAGTCTTTTCCTCCATGGTAAACTGGGCGATTCCAAGAGAGTCGATATTGGTCACTAGAATTTACAAATGCAAAAATGTGAACCGGGTAAAAAAATAAAATATAAAAATAAAAAAAAGAATATAGTTTGTTTTTTTTTCGCATTTTTTAGGATTTTTTTGATTTTTCACTATCGAATATTTTAGATCTTCTTTAAATTCATGGATGTGAAACCCGCGGATACGAAGAGATGACTGTAATATGTTATTTAACCGCCATTTGTGATCGCTTCATTCGTCCTATCCTGAAAACCTACCTTGAGTTTGACAAGTCGACGACTCTTTGATGTAAATAACAGTGGCAGGTTGAATGTTTGATAACAGAAATCGAATAACTAAGCTATTCCAGATGTTTGAAATGTCCCAGTCTGCATTGCAATGTAGAGTGAACCAAGAACAACTTTTTTTTAAAGAGGTCACGCTACAATCATGTCAACCAAATAACAGTTTATCGCTGACTTCGCATTTAAAGTGTCAACCATTTATGCTGAAAGTAACAAATTATCGTTATGTCCACGTAAACGAATATTCTGCTGGAGACAGTGACGCGATGTCTCGATGATAAAAACGTGAAGATATGTCTAGAGTTATCCGTTGAGTAGAGATTGATGTTGTTGTTTTTTTTTTCATTTAATTCTGTAAATTTCTCGAGATAATGTTGCATTTATCGGGAAACAGATGCTCTTTTTATGCAAAGAGTGCCGGTGCTACCTTCCCTGAAAATTAGCATCCAAAACGTTTACTTTTTACTAAGACTCGATGAGCGATCACTCAGGCTAATGATATATACAAGGCGATTATTTTGCATAAAATTATACATGGGGTATAGTAAAAGAGAACCAGTGAATAAACTTATACCAAAGCTTTATTGCACTTTACTTTGACTACTTTTCTACTGACGGATTATACAGAGTACTTTTTATACCTCCGAGAACTTAAGGGGAGGTAACTGATGATTTATCGGTACAATCTCTCCTATGTATTTTATTCATAAGGGAGAAAATCTCTTAGGTGTCCAGGCTCTTTACAGATTCTCTGTCAACGCCTGGTTAGTTCTTGTATTGGATTATTCAGGCTGGAAGATCTCTCATTTAGCTCGACCATTAGTCCGGGAATGGAAGTATCTCGTCCTTCTTGATGGACGAGGCCGCTCCGAGTCTGAATGTAGATCTTCCATATCTGTTTCTGGAGGTACCCGCTTCTGGGCCATTGATCGCTCATGAGGATCGTCTGGAGTCAAGGTCTCAGATATTAATCCCTCTGAAATGTCTGATGGAGTGTCAAAAACGCAGATATAGATCCAGTTTAGCCCTAAAGTAAAAAAAGGTAATCATAGACGCGGTTTTTAAACTTGAGCCAGAAAGGGAAAGTCACAATGGTACACACAGGTCCGGTTTTCCGCGATAGTCAAGAGGATAAACAAGGGTCTATGTTTAAACTTGAGCCAGAAAGGAAGATAGACATATGTTCAATCTACAAAGAGAATAAAAAATGTCGACATTTAAACGATTCGCACGTAATTTCAGAAAGGCAGCCATAGCTCCAGTTTGTACAAAGGCAGTCGTAAGTTCAGTTTACACTATAGTGAAAAAAGATAGACGCAGATTCAGTTTTACAGTAAAGTCCAAAAGGTAGACATAGGTCCGGTTTTACACTTGAATCCAAAAAATAGATATATGTTCACAAAGAATCAAAGAAAAAAATCTCTCAGTAGGTCTGTTTTGCACAAGTGCTAAAAATGGTAGATATAGGTCCGGTTTGCACGGGGAGAAAAATAAACGCAGATATAGGTCCGATTTGCACAAGAAGATAAAAAGACCAGATATATGACCGGTTTGCACGAGTGTAAGAAAGAGCAGATGTAGGTGTGGTTTGTAAGTGGAAGTAATAAATAAATGGGCAGATATAGGCCCGGTTTGCACGAGGATAAGAAAGGCAGATATAGGTCTGGATTGTAAGAGGAAGTAATAAAATAATGAACAGATATAGGTCCGTTTTGCACGAGGATGACAAAAGGGTAGATGTAGGTCCGGTTTGCACGAGGATAAGAAAGAGCAGATATAGTACTTGCTTCTAAGAGGAAGTAATAAAAAACTGAGCAGGTATACGTCCGGTTTGCACGAGGATGACAAAAGGGTAGATGTAGGTCCGGTTTGCACGAGGATAAGAAAGAGCAGATATAGTACTTGCTTCTAAGAGGAAGTAATAAAAAACTGAGCAGGTATACGTCCGGTTTGCACGAGGATGACAAAAGGGTAGATGTAGGTCCGGTTTGCACGAGAAAGTAAAAATACGGGCGGATATAGGCCCGGTTTGCACGAGGAGGGAAATAGGGCAGAGATGGGCTGAACAAAGAGCAGATATATGTCAGGTTTGAACGTGGAAGAGAAAAGAGCAGATATAGGTCCGGTGTGCATGTGGAAGAAAAAAAAAGGCAGAGATAGATCCGGTTTTTACGAGAAGGTTAAAAGGAGTAGACATGAGAATAGTCTGCACAAAATGGCAAGTTTCATACATCTAGTTTTAAACAAAAGTTACAAGGTAGACATCGATCCCGGTTTAAATTAAATTTAAAAAATGAAGTAACCTGCACGGACAGTTTTGCATGGAAGTCAAAACAGGTAGATTGCTGCTTGTTTGGCATGAGAATCTAAAAGGTTATACATGGGTCCGTTTTGCACGAATGTAAAAAAGTTAAAAATAGAAACGGTTTCCATGAGAGTCAAAATGGGAGTTTGTGTCGGTTGACCAACGTTCCATCTATACTACTGTTAATATTTAACAGCACCCCCACCCCCAACGAGGGATGTATGCGACACAAGGCTGAGTTTACCGTGGGTTCACTGATCGTGGTTCCGGCCAAAAATATTCCCTTCGAATCCGTATAAACGGGTTCAGGGCCTGTCTACCTCCCCGGACGAAACTTCGCCCTTCGGCAAAGTCTCGTCCGGGTTCCTTTCAGCCGATAGAGATAGTTCGACAGTAATGAACAATCTATGCGACTCTTCCCTAGAGGCTTATTTTCCTACTAATTTTATAGTAAGTGGAAGAGTCCACAATAGACTAATTAGAGGGAGGACAGACACCACAACAGATAATTACTGAGTAATTACCCCTATTCATTTATTCTTTTATTTATTGTCAAATAATTAGGATATAAATATTGTAAATAGGATGTGGTCTGATATCGAATATAAGAATCCCCTTTAAGAGGTTTGAAAATGGAATGTGAACGCTAGATACACTGGCATTGTTTTAATCCTATGGAATTTATTAAAATTCTGCAATACTCTGTGTTTTTACCGCGTAGATTGCACTCAGTATTTCCCGGATGTAGCGTAACATTTCACACATCACTCGACCAGTAAATTAACCATAAAATAACAGTAAATGTCAAATATATGTGATTTAATCAAATAACTAATTTTCAATATAGACTTGTTTCTCATAAACCAGAAAAATTTAGGAGATAAAGTGGAAAATAAACGTACAGACATTTATTCCTGATAATTAAAAAGTCTTTTTCTAATATATTCCCCATGAGCATAAAATATATGTTTGCGTGACGAATTCTTATTCAATAGAATTCTTTAACAAAGCCAGCCCTTCATCGTTTATGTTTTATAGTTTAAAATTAAAATAATTTACGATGTGTCTAGTAACTTCTCTCATACACTTTCGCTTTTAATCTTGACGGCATATTTCTTATTAATCTTTCCTTTCATATCTAAGGGACGAAACGCGTCACACGCAAACATTTTCCTCTTTGCCACACATCTTTCCTCCAAAACTGTTCTTGATATATAAAAATTTATATATGGCTATACCCCACCATATATATATATATATATATATATATATATATATATATATATATATATATATATATATAATAGTCCTGGGTATGGCGATAAAGTACATACGGCTGCAGGTCATCTGATCGGAAGATAGGTGGTTTCGACAAGCGTGGAACCACCTATAATCGATGTTGTTCCCAGGTGGTAGCACCTGTTAAAATCTCAGCTATGGGCAAATATTGACCCCCTAAAAAAACAGCAACAACAAGACACTATTAAAAAATAAAAATAGAAAAAAAATAGATTTTAAAAAAAAAGATTTTTATGTCAAAATACCAGCAATGCATTTTTATTTTAAAAAAAAAGAACATTAAGAACAATGCATATAGTAAAATTAGCAAATTACTTCGATGCAAAAAAAAAGATTCGACATTAAATGACCCATAAGGAGTTGATATACTGTTAAAAAATCGTTATGTATGTGTGTGTGTGTGTGAGAGAGAGGGGGGGGAGAGAGTGTGTATGTGTGTAATAAATCAAACTATTGGTAAATGTTCCAAGTACAACCCTGCCAAAACAAAAGCCTGTCAAATGAAAATCTTGATACAAGAGTAGAAAATAAAAAGAACTAATAACCAAGAAAAACAAAACAAGTACAAAGGACGAGAAAGAAAGCATAAACAGAAAAGGCAGAGTCCTACTCAGCCAATAACCCAAAGTGCTCAATGTCTCTAGCAAATAAGCAAAGAACAGTAACACTAATCAAAGAAAAATAAAACCGGTCCAAATAACTATTCAGAGTTTTATTGTAACGCGATCATTCGTCGATAAAACCAGAGATGGAAACAACCAAATTATTAAATACTTTTAAATAATATATATATATATATATATATATAATATTATATGAAAATATTACGTAACTTTTAAATATCAATTTTATCACAACATCGAAGATTCTTGGCAAAATTTCCAGTCTTCACGAGGTTCCAGTTCTAAACGATATTTCCAATTTTTCGATTTGTTCCACATCTTTTTCAATCAGTTTTTTTCACTACTTTTGCACACGTGTGTATTCATGAATTCACGTATAAGACCGGAACCTTCTGAAGGCTGGAAATTTTACCAAGAAACTTCGAAGTCGGATAAAATTGATATTTAAAAGTTAAGTAATCTTTTCATAGAACATTATTAACGCACTATTTTTAATATTATTTTAATATTTTTAATATTGAGATCTATATATAAAAAATATTTGCTGTTTCAATATAAGGGTGCTGACCTTGAATTGGTAATAATATAAAATGGCATTAGTATATAAATGTTATGTGCACCTTAATACGTTGTCGCTATATTCGTAATAAATTCTGTTGAGTGTTGGTTGATTTTGATATAGAGAGCCTCGAGAATTTGAAGTTTTTGTTTATTATTTTCATGGTGTAATATGTTGGTGTTGTCAACAAGTATTTTCCTGTAGTGTGAAGGTGGACTGGAATGTGTTTTTGATGTTGGGCAATAGAACTTGTATCCGACAAATGAAGTGTAAGTCGTCTTGACAATGTTGTGGTCGTCAAACCAACTTATGTACATACATTTTTGTCAGAGATACAATCTCCCAAAGGACATTTAAACTGATATACAATGTTGTCGTTTCTAATCGACGGGAATGAGTTATTACGTATGATTAAGTCAGTTGTGTTAAAT